>JAGFNK010000015.1:0-288478 GCA_025769875.1 Russula earlei
CTTTATGGCACGGCGACTACCACTAGCATCTATAAGGATTTCAAAGCCATTTCCATCCGCATTAACCCGAGCCAGCATCCTGGCCCACAAATGGATCGGATACACGCTGTGTTCCAGCGTCTCACCACATCCTCCCTCATCATTCCTGACACCTTACAGGTGCTCATCATGCTTGCAGCCATTCCCCTGAAATGGGAAATGCTTGTCCACATTGTCACTCAGAATTATGATCTAACCGATCTTAGTCCAAAAAGACGTCCAAGAGGCTATTGTCTCTCAATATCAAACTGAGATGAATCGTGGCACAACAAAAGCACAGCACGCAGAAGCTCTCAGCTGTCAAGCGCAAGCACGGTGACCCCTCCTTCTCCAATCAGCAGCAAGGCAATAAGCCCAAGCGCGATGAAGATAAGGATAAGCGCCAGCGCGGTAAGCACAGCGGAAAAGGAAAAGGGAAAGGCAAGGAGAAGGCCGATCACAGCCATGGTCCCAGACACTCACACATTGCGGACGTTGCCGCACTCCCACTCCCGACCATTACCACTATTGCCCATCTGGGTCCTTCAGGGATCCAACAACGTACCGTCCCAACTGCGACTGACCCTCGCAAACGCACTCACGGCCCTTACAAGGCCTTAAACGAAGTGCTTGATCTTGCTGACCATCTTGGGGTAACTCCCACTATACAGACAGTCAAGACCCTTGAGCAGCAGATCTCGACTCAATCCGCTGCCTCATCAAGTGCAGTCAAATTGCCATCGCCCATTCCTGAGCCTATGGACCAGGACAATGGCGACTTCATGCAAACAAATACATCGGATTTATTCGACATATATGATGGTATCCCAGAAGGTGCTGCCACCCCTGAGCGTGCTCCGACTCCATCGGATGAAGCACTTGATTGGGGCAGTGACCCCAAAGATAATGAAGCATGCGTGCGCCTTCCTCTCTCCTTTCACTCGCTAAAGAACCTATTAGCATCTCCCCAGCCCCAAAGCGGGCTGAATATGTTTAATAAGTGTTCGCTTGTATCATATGATGTACAAATTAGCGAAGGACTACTTCCCTTCAAAGTGAATGTAACAAAATTGTTTGAGATGTAGAGGAAAGCACAACTTGAGTAAAATGGGATCCTTATGGCTCCTAGACTCTGGCGCGTCAGCACACTTCACCTTCAAAATAAAAGACTTTATAGAGTATACACCGGCTTTGCCGCATGAAAGATCCCCTGTTAAAACTGCCGATAACACAATATATGTGGAAGGCAAAGGCGCTGTGTTGCTTCGGCACACTGTCAACTCTAAAACGGTTGTCACGCGCATTTCTCCTGTTCTCTATATTCCAAAGATTAACACTCAGATATTATCTATGGGGGAGTTTTTACAACAAGGGATGCATGCATTAGGGAATAATAGACATATTTCCCTACGAGAGGACGGACGTATAATCCTGTCCTCTTACCCCTTATTCCCGGGTCAAACCACGTATTGGTAGACGCCTCAATTGAAAGCGCACAAGCGCATTCTCTTATCTACGCAGGTAGATTATGATGTCATTCACCGACGCCTTGGCCACCCATCTAAGGATGTCATAACACAGTGCAAAGACACATACCAAGGGTCTCCCTGAAGACCTGAAAATCCCTCAGGAACAGCCGGTATGTCCTGGCTGCAGCGCAAGGCAAGATGCCTGCATCTGCGCACCCCCCTTCTGAAACTCGTGCTTCCAGCACCAGTTCGAAGCAGTATTCACTCGGACCTTAAGAGTTTCCCTGTGAAGTCGTATCATAAGTACGAATATTTTGTCAGCTTCATTGACGATTATTCCTCCTATGCATGGATCACACTCCTAAAAAATAAAAAGTCGACCATAATGGCCGTCAAGCAATTCCTTGCTATGGTGCAAAAACCAATACAAAGCAGGAATCAAAGAGTGGATGTCCGATGCTGGTGGAGAGTACAAGTCCGAAGGCCTTTGATAACGTCCTAAAGGACAAGGAATTAAAATCCTGCAAAGCGCCCCATTACACTCCACAACAGAATGGACGCGCAGAGCGCTTTATGCGCACTGTAATGGACAAAGCTCAAGCAATGCGCCTTGAAGCTTGTCTACCTCCCTCCTGGTGGGAATTTGCAGTGAATCATGGGACACACTGTTACAATAGGACACCTGCCAGACGCCTTCAATGGCATACACCCTACAAAGTCCTAAAGAACGAGGTCCCTGATATCTCACACCTCAGTGTTAAGATCCGTGTGAGATCTTAGTACCGACTCTTTGGTGAAAGAGTTGCTTGATATAGTTCAAGCACTAGACTTCGAACCCTTGATATTATCTCAGGAAGATTGGATGTAGAAAAGAGAAGGGGCCTCTTTCAGTTAGAGTCTGCACTACAATTTGTTTAGATCGGTGAACAAGATGATTGTCTTGTTAAAAAGTGTAAGTCGAGCGTAAGGCTCGACTTCTTGGTACCACAGACTATTTATACTATCTCAATAACTGCTGATCCAATTCGTACGAAACTCGGGGTGCACATAGCTGAGAACCAGTAGTATCCAAATACAGAAAGCACAATTCAAGAATGTTAGAAATGACTCATGCGTGAGTCATTCTTTCCTAGTATCAGTCATGAATCAATAAGCAGTGAGTAAGCTCTTACTGATCAGGATCAGTAAGCAATCACTAAGCCAGACAGGATCAGTAAGCAATCAGTAAGCGACCACTAAGCCAGATCAATAAGCAGACATATGAGTAATCACAGATGAGTCAGCAAAACAGATGACAGTCGGAGAACAAGAGAATCTTAACACTCAGAGTATTTGGTTGCGGTGCATATGTGCATATACCAGAAAAGCGTCGAGTCAACAAGCTTTTGCCCAAAAGCGAGCTAATGATATACCTTGGTCATACTGAGGGGATCAAAGCCTCACTCTTCATGAGGCTCCCTAATAATATGCTTTACACAAATGCTACCGCCCTGTACGATGAGACCCTGTACCCCAAATGCAACAAAGCGTGCACTAAGGTACCACCACAGATTAATGAACCAGCATGAGGAACTACCTGCAACAACCTGTCAAAGACACCATTCCTGGTGTTGACGACCCATTCCCTACAATCAAAAGTGAGGACGATGAGCAGCCTATACAGGTGCCAGAAGAAGAGGAACACGAGCAAACGCCCATCCCTCCTACACCGTCCCCTCCTCCTGTTGAAGAACCTGTACCTCTTTGAAGGTCTCAGCGGTTGAGGAAAGTACCTACCCATCCTGGCAACGTCTATGGTGAATGCAGACACCCCACAGAAGTGGAAAAAGACGTTCAGCGCACACGCACATGGAGAACAATGACAGAAAACCAACCTAGTAGCTCCGGTGAGGGTAGTACGTCAGGATCGGCCGTACCAGGCCCTTACCCTCCTGTCGTCCTTGATGATCAACCACCGCAAGCCTCTGAGGATGAGGTAGAAGACATTCTATGTCTTGCAAGGGAAGGGGGAGTCAAATTTCTGAACTATCTGCTCGCCCAAGCAGTTCCACTAAGTTCAGAAGCACCTGATACTGCGAAGATTCGCGAATGGACCTTTAGGGACATTCTGTAAATGCCAAGTGAACTCCAAAAGGAGTGGAAAGATGCTTGTCGCGAGGAGTTGGAATCCCTCCGCAGACACAAAGTCTTTGAACTAGTCAATCCTCCCAAGGATCACAAAATAATCAAAAATAGATGGGTATTCGACCTCAAGTCTGATGGTTGTAAAAAAGCCAGACTAGTCGCCAAAGGCTTCTCCCAAGTAGAAGGCATTGACTATGACGAAATATTCTCACCCGTGGTACGGTTTGAGACAGTCTGCCTGATGATTGTGCTCGCAGCGCTCAAAAACTGGCACATTAGTGGACTAGACGTCAAGACTGCCTTCCTCTATGGTGAGCTCGATGAAGAGCTCTATATGGAGCAGCCCAAGGGCTTCAAAATAAAAGGCCAAGAGCATAAAGTCATGCGCCTTAAATGCACAATATATGGACTCAAGCAAGCTGGCACTTGCATGGTGGAAAGCCCTCGACAAGTCCATGGCCTCGCTCGGCCTTATTCGCCTTATGTCTGACTCTGGGCTCTTTGTTAGCAAAGACAAGAGCATCATAGCCATCGTCTATGTTGATGATGTGCTCTTCTTTGGAGCAGACAAAAAACAAATCAATAAAACAAAGGAGCGCTTTATGAAGCTCTGGGAATGTCAAGATCTGGGCGATGCCCAAGAATTTCTACGCATTAGGGCTGTCGACCATACCCGTACACATATGGTTTACAGGCTACCGTAATACGGTATCCCGTACCATACCGTACAGGTAGTGGAAGTGTACCCTGACAGTACGGTTGCCGGTACGGTAAGTTACCCGTACCGTACCGTATAAGGGATGCCATCAAGCCGTATATACGGGCCGTATATTAGTTGTACTCAATTGCAAGACAAACCCCGCCAATGTCTCAACTGTCTTGGAGTCCTCCCCTTAAAACCAGGCACCATGACGCTCCTCACCACTCGCCGCTCCCTCTTCCCTATATCACATCTCTGCACCCACGCCCCATAAACCATTGACATATCTTCCAGACCATCCTCCAAGTTCCTCGTCCGCGCCTCAGGTCGGTCATGTCACCAACTACGCATATGAGCTGCTCACAACTGTTGGCTAGGTCTTCAACCCAATCCAGTCGGTTGCGCCACTTTAGCGACAATGAGGAGCCATGAGAGATTTCAAGGCCGCAGTAAGCACGCACACGCTGCTTCGAGTCGTCATGCGCATGTGCTGTGGCTCATCTGCCGTGCATCGTTTGTGTTCTCCAGTTCAAGAAGAGCATCAGCTCGTATTACGAGCCGTCCATTGTAGCAATCTCCTGATCGCCCGGCCCGAGTATATTCTCTGTGATGATGTGGGCATAGTAGGCATCTTTAAGTACGTTGATGACCAAAAGATGGCTGTAAGTCATGTCGGATTGTGCCGTATATACTGTATCAGCTAACATGCCTGCACCACTTCGCAACACAGCCCGAACACGTCGTCGCATTCCTTGCCAAAAATACAGATGGAATTCTCAAGGACAAGGTTCACGATCTCCAGAATAAGCTGGTAGAGCTCTGTTCGTCACTCTACCTCTGCGGTCCACGCGTGTACTCTCTGCGTCCTGGCGGTGACATACATCATGCTCAAATATATGTACTGCAGCCCAGATGGCCCTCATAATAACGTCTGCGATCCCAACACGGGCAAGGCTCACGAACTGTACGCACGCAGCATGCAGCAGACGCATCCCCTCGCAACGTGCTCCAGACGCTGGCCTTGTCTTTGACACTCTACACAAGCGTGAAACGGTTGAGCCACTTTTCATTCTGGCACCTTCCACCATTTATTGACTTCTGTGGTTCCAGTTTGTCAGTCACCCAGCTAGATTGTTCAGCATGACGTTTTTGTTTGCAGCGCTTGTCATCCATAGTAAGTTATCCTTACGTTTTGACACACGCTGTTCTGATCTACTTTTTCAGAAAGCGTTCTCCGCACATCTCATGCAGACATGAACATCAACGAGATGTCCTCATATGTCGACCTCGCACCACTGTATGGCAACAACAAAGAGACCCTCGACAATGTTGGAGTTGCAGCCACAGCGCGACGACAACACCAGCTCGGAAGTCCCAGCTCCAGGTTCACACATATGCACGTTTCGATAACATGGTTTTCCTTTCATGCCACTCTACCTTTGTCTTATTCAAGTATATAATGTACTATACCATCTTTCTCGCACCTCAGTCTTGATTCATACAGACTGAGGTCAGTTACACTTTCTATCTAGCTATATCCAGTACTAACACTAGTCCTAGCGCGATCTTATCGCTACAGACAAGATTCGCGTGCGTGATGGCTGAGGGCTCCTCTTTCCTGACACATTCACCAAAGATCCTCTTCTCCTGTTTCCACCCGCTGTCTGAGGATTGTTCATGCTCTTCAACCACAACTATACCATACGTCCTTGACCTTTCAACACCATTTCCGATCATCATGTAGTACATTACAAACAAACTTAACGAGCTGCCGCCTTGACCAATCCCGATGTTATCCCTTTGGAGGATCCTCACTGTGTAAAGATGCTCGCCGATCAGAACGAGAGGACTTTCCAGACTGCGCGGCTCATCAACTGCTCTTGGTTCGGAATTGCGATCTTTTCCAATTAACTTAGCCGCATTCTTGGCCTCATTCTCCGAGGTAACAACTAGACCTGGAATCCCTTTGGTGTCCGTGATTCCTTCTGCCATTCCATCCCAATATGACTGTAGCAAGCCAAGACGGTGGGCGCTGAGTTCGTGCAACAGGTCAGGTGGAAACGGAACAAAGAGATCGAGTGAGAAGCCTGAAACTTGAAGTGCTCGGGATCACACCGATTTCGTGGGGGATATGTAGATTGTAGTTCTATTCTTTCGAGTCTGAGGACACCTAGTTTACATACATGTGAGCATGCGACAAGGACTACAGAGTAGCACTAATCAGGTGAGAATCATAGGTGTATGGCATCGTGATGAAGCGAAAGTGTACCAAGGTGACGAAGCCTACTATCCTAATGAAAGGCTAATGGCCACGACATCACAAACGTATCGTACTGAGGATAGGCAGAAATCTAGAACAAGAGATCGGAACAAAGGCGCAGAGAGTCCGAGCAAGGGTGGGCAAGAATCTTGCCCATTTGGCTTCCTGAACGAGGGTGAAGGATGTGGGCAGAATTAGAGAAAGATTCAAGGATGGACATACAACCAGACAGCGTCCACCTCTTGATCAATTGTGATCACAATGTCCCAGATGAGAAAAGCGAGAGCAGTGACTGCAAGATGGCAATGGTCAGCAGGATGATGCTTTGGGAGTCTGATGACCTGACCCGAGCTCAGGTCAACACTGTAAGAGCCCTGGTATGGAAAATCATCATGAGACATGGGTGGGAGGGGAAGAAAAAGGAGGGTGTGGATGAAGGAAGAAAAGAGCCATGTAAAAGGGAGGGACGAAAGAAAAGGATTTGTAGAGAGTTGGACTCGGATATCATTGTCATTCATTGAGTTTAATCAAAGTTTTCTTGACTGTAATAACCATAATGCCATATTACGGCCGTCTTCTACCCCATACCGTACCGTATAGGCTGCTGAAGTGGAAGCAGACGGTACGGGTAACGGTACGGATAGTAGCCGTATACATACCGTATCAAGTATGGCTATAGCCATATATGGTACGGTTGGCAGGCCCTACTACGCATGGACATTCAACGCAAGTCTGGCCAGATACATCTGGACCAGACTGAATATCTAAAGAAAGTGCTGCAGTGTTTCAACTTGCTTAACGCAAACCCTGCTCCTACTCCGCTACCAGAGGGCTATCACCCCTCTCCCAACACTTCCGCTGCTGACCCAGCCTTGCAGTCAAAATTCCAGCAGGTTATAGGATCACTCCTATACATAATGCTTGGAATGCGTCCAGACATAGCCTTTGCTGTCACTAAGTTGTCGCAACATGCTGCCAATCCCTCAGAGGATCATTTAAATCATGCATACTATATTTGCTGATACCTCTTGGGAACCGCCAATTATGCCTTGGTCTATGATGGACCATCCAATGGCAGCTTGATGGCATATGCCGACTCTGACTGGGCTTCTGATCTGACTAATCGGAAGTCCACTACAGGCTATATGGTGAACCTGGCTGGAGCAATATTTTCGTGGAACTCACAAGCGCAAAAAACAGTTGCGCTCTCCTCCACTGAAGCTGAGTACATGTCACTCTCTGACATGAGCAGACAGTTAGTTTGGATTAAATCCTTACTAACAGAACTTGGCATTAATCTTGCTCCCATCCCACTGTTCGGTGATAACCAAGGCTCAATATTCTTAGCCTCCAACCCTGTGCATGAAAAGTGCATCAAACACATTGATTTGTGCTATCACTTCATTTGTGAAGTCATACAAAATAAACAGGTGGAGCTATTCTTTATTGAAGGGGCTAACAACCCAGCTGACATGTTCACCAAGAACCTTGGTCACATCAAGTTCCTCAAATTCAGGGAGCAACTAGGACTAACGTTCTACCCCTGAATGTGGGAAAATGCTCACGGCATCTACCGATGCACTTAGCAAGGGGGAGTGTTGAACCAGAACCTGAACAGATCAAAGAAGGCGAAGACCTTCATACAAGGTTCAAGATCTGCTCATAGATGTTACATGTTAGACAGAACTTTAGTATATGTGCTTATGGCAATAGGGTTATGCATACTACACTATCTATCACAAGATGCAGCCTTATGCTGTGTCTAGAACGTTTCCACATCACGCGTCACTGAATGCGCAATATAGTGGACACCTGTAGTCACCTCTTTTGGACTTAGGAACAGCCCTGGGTCATAGAGGTATAAATACCATACATGTAGATGAGTATACACATCGCTCTACACCCCAATTGTTGCGCAGCATAGAGCGCAGCTAACAGGCCAAGCAACCCACCTTAGAGGTTGTGCTAATGCTCAAGTGATATTGGGGTGTAGAGCGATATGTATACTCGTCTACATGTATGGTATTTATACCTCTATGACCCAGGGCTGTCCCTAAGTCCAAAAGAGGTGACTACAGGTGTCCACTATATCGCGCATTCAGTGACGTGTGATGTGGAAACGTTCTAGATGCAGCATAAGGCTGCATCTTGTGATAGATAGCGTAGTATGCGTAACCCTATTGCCATAAGCACATATACTAAAGTTCTGTCTAACACGTAACATCTATGAGCGGATCTTGAACCTTGTATGAAGGTCTTCGCCTTCTTTGATCCGTTCGGGTTCCGGTTCAACACTCCCCCTTGCTAAGTGCATCAGTAGATGCCGTGAGCATTTTCCCACATTCAGGGGTAGAACGTTAGTCCTAGTTGCTCCCTGAATTTGAGGAACTTGACGTGACCAAGGTTCTTGGTGAACATGTCGGCTGGGTTATTAGCCCCTTCAATAAAGAATAGCTCCACCTGTTTATTTTGTATGACTTCACGAATGAAGTGATAGCGCAAATCAATGTGTTTGATGCACTTTTCTTGTACAGGGTTGGAGGCTAAGAATATTGAGCCTTGGTTATCACCGAACAATGGGATTGGAGCAAGATTGATGCCAAGTTCTGTTAGTAAGGATTTAATCCAAACTAATTGTCTGCTTGTGTCAGAGAGCGACATGTACTCAGCTTCAGTGGAGGAGAGCGCGACTGTTTTCTGCGCTCGTGAGTTCCACGAAAATATTGCTCCAGCCAGGTTCACCATATAGCCTGTAGTGGACTTCCAATTAGTCGGATCAGAAGCCCAGTCAGAGTCAGCATATGCCATTAGGCCGCCATTAGATGGTCCATCATAGACCAAGGCATAATTGGCGGTTCCCAAGAGGTATCAGCAAATATAGTATGCACAATTTAAATGATCCTCTGAGGGATTGGCAGCATGTTGCGACAACTTAGTGACAGCAAAGGCTATGTCTGGACGCGTTCCAAGCATTATGTATAGGAGTGATCCTATATCTTGTCTTTACTAACAAAGAGCCCAGAGTCAGACATAAGGCGAATAAGGCCGAGCGAGGCCATGGACTTGTCAAGGGCTTTCCACCAAGCAAGTGCCGCTTGCTTGAGTCCATATATTGGGCGTTTAAGGCGCATGACTTTATGCTCTTGGCCTTTTATTTTGAAGCCCTCAGGCTGCTCCATATAGAGCTCTTCATTGAGCTCGCCATAGAGAAAGGCAGTCTTGACGTCTAGTCCGCTAATGTGCCAGTTTTTGAGCGCTGCGAGCGCAATCATCAGGCGGACTGTCTCAAACCGTACCATGGGTGAGAATATTTCGTCATAGTCAATGCCTTCTACTTGGGAGAAGCCTTTGGCAACTAGTCTGGCTTTTTTACAACCATCAGACTTAAGGTCAAATACCCATCTGTTTTTAATTATTTTGCAATCCTTGGGAGGATCGACTAGTTTGAAGACTTTGCGTCTGCGGAGGGATTCCAACTCCTCACGATAAGCATCTTTCCACTCCTTTTGGAGTTCACTTGGCATTCGCAGAATGTCCCTAAAGGTCCATTCGCGAATCTTCGCAGTATCGGGTGCTTCCGGACTTAGTGGAACTGCTTGGGCGAGCAGATAGTTCAGAAATTTGACTCCCCCTTCCCTTGCAAGACGTAGAATGTCTTCTACCTCATCCTCAGAGGCTTGCGGTGGTTGATCATCAAGGACGACAGGAGGGTAAGGGCCTGGTACGGCCGATCCTGACGTACTACCCTCACCGGAGCTACCGGGTTGGTTTTCTGTCATTGTTCTCCATGTGCGTGTGCGCTGAACGTCTTTATCCACTTCTGTGGGGTGTCTGCATTCACCATAGACGTTGCCAGGATGGGTAGGTACTTTCCTCAACCGCTGAGACCTTCAAAGAGGTACAGGTTCTTCAACAGGAGGAGGGGATGGTGTAGGAGGGACGGGCGTTTGCTCGCGTTCCTCTTCTTCTGGCGCCTGTATAGGCTGCTCATCGTCCTCACTTTTGATTGTAGGGAATGGGTCGTCAACACCAGGAATGGTGTCTTCGACAGGTTGTTGCGGTAGTTCCTCACGCGGTTCATTAATCCATGTGGTACCTTTAGTGCACGCTTTGTCGCATTTGGGGTACAGGGTCTCATCGTACAGTGTGGTAGGATTTGTGTAAAGCGTATTATTAGGGAGCCTCATGAAGAGTGAGGCTTTGATCCCCTCAGTGTGACCAAGGTAGATCATTAGCTCGCTTTTAGGCAAAAGCTTCTTGACTCAACGCTTTTCTGGTATGTGCACATATGCACCGCAACCAAATACTCTGAGGTGTGAGATATCAGGGACCTCGTTCTTTAGGACTTCGTAGGGTGTACACCATTGAAGGCGTCTGGCAGGTGTCCTATTGTAACAGTGTGTCCCATGATTCACTGCAAATTCCCACCAGGAGGGAGGTAGACAAGCTTCAAGGCACATTGCCTGAGCTTTGTCCATTACAGTGTGCATAAAGCGCTCTGCGCGTCCATTCTGTTGTGGAGTGTAAGGGGCACTTTGCAGGATTTTAATTCCTTCGTCTTTTAGGACGTTGTCAAAGGCCTCGGACTTGTACTCTCCGCCAGCATCGGACATCCACTCTTTGATTCCTGCTTTATATTGGTTCTTGACCATAGCAAGGAATTGCTTGACGGCCATTATGGTCAACTTTTTATTTTTTAGGAGTGTGATCCATGCATAGGAGGAATAATTGTCAATGAAACTGACGAAATATTCATACTTATGATACAACTTCCCAGGGAAACTCTTAAGGTCTGAGTGAATGCACTCAAATGGTGCGGAAGCATGAGTTTCAGAAGGAGGGTGCGCAAATGCAGGCATTTTGCCTTGCGCGCAGCCAGGACATACCGGCTGTTCCTGAGGGATTTTCAGGTCTTCAGGGAGACCCTTGGTATGTGTCTTTGCACATGTTATGACATCCTTAGATGGGTGGCCAAGGCTGTTGAACCAGAACCTGAACGGATCAAAGAAGGCGAAGACCTTCACACAAGGTTCAAGATCCGCTCATAGATGTTACGTGTTAGACAGAACTTTAGTATATGCGCTTATGGCAATAGGGTTACGCATACTACGCTATCTATCACAAGATGCAGCCTTATGCTGCATCTAGAACATTTCCACATCACACGTCACTGAATGCGCGATATAATGGACACCTGTAGTCACCTCTTTTGGACTTCGGGACAGCCCTGGGTCATAGAGGTATAAATACCATACATGTAGACGAGTATACACATCACTCTACACCCCAATATCACTTGAGCATTAGCACAACCTCTAAGGTGGGTTGCTTGGCCTGTTAGCTGCACTCTATGCTGCGCAACAAAGGTGTTGGTGAATGACATCATAATCTACTGCATAGATAAGAGAATGCGCTTGCGCACTTTCAATTGAGGTGTCTAACCAATACGTGGTTTGACCCGGGAATAAGGGGTAAGAGGACAGGATTATACGTCCGTCCTCTCGTAGGGAAATATGTCTATTATTCCCTAATGCACGCATCCCTTGTTGTAAAAACTCCCCCATAGATAATATCCGAGTGTTAATTTTCAGAATATAGAGAACAGGAGAAATGCGCATGACAACCGTTTTAGAGTTGACAGTGTGCCGAAGCAACACAGCACCTTTGCCTTCCACATATATAGTGTTATCAGCAGTTTGAACAGGGGATCTTTCATGCGGCAAAGCCGGCGTATACTCTATAAAGTCTTTTATTTTGAAGGTGAAGTGTGCGGATGCACCAGAGTCAAGGAGCCATAAGGATCCCATTTTACTCAAGTTGTGTTTTCCTCTACATCTCGAACAATTTTTGTTACATTCACTTTGAAGGGAAGTAGTCCCTTCGCTAATTTGTACATTGTATGATACAAGCGAACACATCTTAGACATATCTAGCCCGCTTAGGGGCTGGGGAGATGCTAATAGGTTCTTTAGTGAGTGAAAGGAGAGAGGAAGGTGCACGCACACTTCATTATCTTCAGGGTCGCTGCCCCAATCAAGCGCTTCATCCGACGGAGTCGGAGCATGCTCAGGGGTGGCAGCACCTTCTGGGATACTGTCATAAATGTCGAATAAATCCGACGTGTTTGTTTGCACGAAATCGCCATTGTCCTGGTCCATAGGCTCAGGGACGGGCGACAGGAGTTTGACTGCACTTGTCAAGGCAGCGGATTGAGTCGAGATCCGCTGCTCGAGGGTCTTGACTGTCTGTATAGTGGGAGTTACCCCAAGATGGTCAGCAAGATCAAGCGCTTTGTTTAAGGCCTTGTAAGGGCCGTGAGTGCGTTTGCGAGGGTCAGTCGCAGTTTGGACGGTACGTTGTTGGATCCCCAAAGGACCCAGATGGGCGATAGTGGTAATGGTCAGGAGTGGGAGTGCGGCAACATCCGCAATGTGGGAGTGTCTGGGACCATGGCTGTTATCAGCCTTCTCCTTGCCTTTCCCTTTTCCTTTGCTGCCGCGCTTGCCGCGCTGGCGCTTGTCCTTATCTTCATCGCACTTGGGCTTATTGCCCTGCTGCTGATTGGAGAAGGAGGGGTCACCGTGCTTGCGCTTGACAGCAGAGAGCTTCTGCATGCTGTGCTTTTTGTTTGTTCCACGATTGACCTCAGTTTGATATTGAGAGACAATAGCCTCTTGGACATCCTTCGGACTAAGATCGGCTAGATCATAGTTCTGAGTGACAATGTGGACAAGCATTTCCCACTTCGTGGGAATGGCTGCAAGCATGATGAGCGCCTGTAAGGCGTCAGGAATGATAAGGGAGGATGTGGTGAGGCGCTGGAACGCAGCATGTATCCGATCCATTTGTGGGCCAGGATGCTGGCTCGGGTTAATGTGAATGGAAATGGCTTCTTTGAAGTCCTTATAGATACTGGTGGTAGTCGCCATACCATAAAGGGTATCTAGGCGATTCCAGATGGTTTCAGCGTTATCCAAAGACGTAAGATCTTGTTGGATCACGATGCTTGATCTAAGGACCATATGACCGACTGCAATATCATTCCCTTTGTTCCATTCTTTCACAGCTGCCAGAGCGACAGCCTGGGCAGCAATCTCTTCGGGAAGAGGCACCTGTGGAAGGCCAGGGACGGTAGGCAGTTCAAAAGTGCCATTGCAATAACCCCACAGTCCAATGGACATGAGGTAGGCTTTCATAGCCTTTGACCAAATACCGTAGTTCGCACCATCAAGGATGGGGACAACAGGGGCAGAGGGTTGAGATGACGACATTGTAGCTGTTAGAAAGAGGCTTAGAGGTCATCAGTAAGAGTATTTGTATTCAAACAAGCTGACATGGTCTCCCCATAGGGTAGACTAGCTCGCCGCAGCATGCAGGCTTCAGGGATGCTTCGCCATCATTGCAGCCGATGAAGGCGCATGGCTTGCAGGGCCCATAACCTGTTGCGCAGCATAGAGCGCAGCTAACAGGCCAAGCAACCCACCTTAGAGGTTGTGCTAATGCTCAAGTGATATTGGGGTGTAGAGCGATATGTATACTCGTCTACATGTATGGTATTTATACCTCTATGACCCAGGGCTGTCCCTAAGTCCAAAAGAGGTGACTACAGGTGTCCACTATATCGCGCATTCAGTGACGCGTGATGTGGAAACGTTCTAGACGCAGCATAAGGCTGCATCTTGTGATAGATAGCATAGTATGCGTAACCCTATTGCCATAAGCGCATATACTAAAGTTCTGTCTAACACGTAACATCTATGAGCGGATCTTGAACCTTGTATGAAGGTCTTCACCTTCTTTGATCCGTTCGGGTTCCAGTTCAACACCAATATCACTTGAGCATTAGCACAACCTCTAAGGTGGGTTGCTTGGCCTGTTAGCTGTGCTCTATGCTGCGCAACAACAAGTACCTTTACAAAACTACTTTTCATAACGATCTTGGTTGCCTTATGGTTTCGTATTTACAAATACCACATTTGGGCCCTCATTTCAATATCGTCTATGCTTTCACATCATTTCAAGAGGAGACATGTCTTCTTAATTCCATTGAATTTCTTGAGGGCTGTGTTGGGCATCATGCACTGAGCAACTTTGGATCTATTATACTGATGGTATCTCCTTCCTCCCCAATACCGAATTGCGACCTCGCGTTTCACTATCTGTTACAACCAACATACTATCTAGTCACAGAGAGATGATACTTGTTCATCTCTATGATGTCTAGAGATCTATGCCCCAAGGATCAGAGCTACAAGGACATAGCCGTTCGCGACCAGAATCAAGAAGCAGATGATGTACCCGACGCCTGTGATGATCCGACCATTGCTATAGTCTTGATACTCGGGCTCTGTGACGTCCGTATCCTCTTCCGTGCCATCTTTCTGTGATGGCCGTGCGGACGGAGGGACGCGCACCCGCATCACAGACCGCGAAGATGTGAGCCAGACGAGTGGGAAAATGATGAACGGGAGAACAATAGAAAGCACAACCT
This sequence comes from Russula earlei, assembly GCA_025769875.1. Taxonomy (NCBI): domain Eukaryota; kingdom Fungi; phylum Basidiomycota; class Agaricomycetes; order Russulales; family Russulaceae; genus Russula; species Russula earlei. The sequence continues at coordinate 15,063 of JAGFNK010000015.1, forward strand.
GCGACGCGATGAGCATCGTGCTTATCCCTGACCGCCCGATTGCCACTGCGACTGCCATGGAGGGGATAAGGCTTAATAGTCGCGTAAGGAGCCGCCGCATGATAGGCTAATTGTGGTGGACTACATCAGGTGATGATGCTCTGCTTTGTGATTGTACATACCGAGACGCGCCAGCGAAGAAAGCCTTCGGAGACTAACTGCCCTGCGACGGTTGCCACGAGGGATGCACTCTGGCCGGAACAAAGCAGCGCTAGGGCGAAAATAACGGCGGCGCCTGCTCAACGATTAAGTGACGGTCGCTTGTGAGCCATGAACTTTCTCACCCATTCCAACAATATCGCGGAGAAGAGAATGAGCATCGTATATATCGGCAGATTCGCCTTCGACCCCGGCTTGGCTGAAAACAGCACTTGCGACTATCAATATTCTGCGGTCCCGTGCCACATCAATGACGTTTGCAAGCTAAGGGTCAATCGAACTTACAACGCGTTTATGGTAACAGCCAGAAAAAGAAGGCTAACAACGATATCCATTACGGCATGATGGAGGTGCGCTTTGACAAACAAGAGTGAATTGTTTGGCCTATTGGCGTGGCTTGTGACTTCATCCGAGGTGTCGGTATCAACGTGCACGGGTCGGAAAAGCTTCAACAGTTTCCCGAGCAATCCCTTCCGGTCCGTCGTACGAATATCGGACGTCCCAGGGAGAGGGACAGGGTTCACGGAAGCACGGTCCTGCGTAGCCAAGGCAGACCCGAGAAAGAGGGTGTGAGGCATAACTGTCGCGCCGAGAATGCCCACAGCTGTAAAGTATTTCAGTATTTGCAGGGCGGCTAAATCATACCCATAAATCTCATACATGTATACAGTCCACCATGGTGGAACAAGGATTTGGAAGGAAGGAACCCATGGAAGGCATCGTCCCAATCTACCCGAACCCGGGAGACAAGGATACACATGCATACCAATACGGCCAATACCTGTCTCCCATGAGGCGGGGACGATGGCCGATGCTATGAAGGAAGAACTCACCAGGATACCTATGATAAATTCGAAAGACCGCACGGGCCTGCCGTGGAGAGGGTCTGCAAATGCGAGAATCAAGAGGACGTCGAGAGCGGTGAGGAGGACTCCGCCCCAAAGAGGCAAGCTGGGAAAGAGTAGATTGAGAGCGATCGCTGACCCGAGCAGTTCCGCCAAATCGGTAGCGATGATGGCTAATTCTGAGCAAATATAAAGAGGATATAAGATTAACCAGCGACACAACTTGGGGTGCCTTGTCCGATTATAGAGGAGAAGTCGACAGTGAGCAGCAAGGTCTAACAGCAGAACAGTTAAAGTGGCGTAAGGGCACACAAAAGAAAACCAGCTGACCCAGGCCAGTCACCACGCCAAGTTTACATGCCAGACTCTTGGACGAGTGAATCAGAATTCCCTAACAACCGAAACCGGACCGAAGGAATTTACCTGGAGAATCACAGCAAAGCAGCCTGCCAACAGGACGACGAAGAGGAGATGGTAGCCATATTCTGAGCCTGCCTGTAAATCGACAGCCCAGTTTCCACTGGGATCGAAAACGGCAGGTCAGCCCTGAGAGCTGGAAGGGAACGGGCCCAAGTGAACGCACGGATCGAAATACGCAACAGAGCATATGATGCCAACACCGACGTGCCTAGTTATGTATATCCAAGCATCATGAACCCACTTTCGAGGTCGGGTATGGCTGCCGAGAGACCTAATGGACGGGGTGCTTGCGCGTGAGGGGAGTTCTGACATGGGGGGAGTGAAGAAAGCATCTACGTGAGACGGTGCGAAAGGATAGGAGTGGGGCGACGGGCGAAGGGAGAGGTACCCTTGTGTTGGGTGAAACGAAAGAGTGGTAAGGATCGTTTACGCTGATGCGACCGCGGACTCGCACGTAGTGCAAGGGATGCAACTGTGAAATGTTACTGTAACAAGCGAACGGAAAATAGCAATTTACGAACAAATTTCGGCAGACCCGAGTCTACACTAGTTGTGCCCCGTTCTCTGCCTCCGCCAAGTGTGGCTGCGTGTAGTTTGGTTTTGTGACTGCTGCGTGACTCGGAGATTACCACAGAAGGGGCAAGCATCGACGGCAATTTCCTCCCCGTTCTCATCGATGTTCACGTCACGGCCATGCAGGCAGCTGCACGTAATGTCGGGACGCTGGAGTCGTGACGGACAATAACAGATAGGTTACAGAGTTGCGCCTCTTAATGTCAGGCCAGAAGCTCGCCTTGATGTTGGAGATAATGCAATTTGATATCTTTGACCGATGTCGCCGAGTCAGTGGCGTCTCGTACTCCATGGAGTTGGACTATAAGTCATTTTTCTCACTACAATACCTTCAGTATAGACTATGTACAATGGATTGATTTGTTGGAGTTGCAGCCACAGTGCGATGACAACACAACCTTGGAAGACTTCCAAAGCTCCGAGTTCCGAGGTTCACATGTTAGATATATTTTCATGTTCAAATATATATCTACGCATATTCATACATCTGTGTGCACAGACCGAGGTCAGTAACATTTCTGGTCTTTATTCCAGTCTGTGATCTTATCGCTACATGATTCACATCGCTGTTTATTAGACCTGCATCGAACATTTTCTAGAGTTTCAACAAACGCGTCATCATTGTGACCTGTAGGTGCATTGTGATATAGGTGTGCAACAAAACAATGAGATAAGGAATGACGAGAACTGTGAGTCAGGCTCTATCCAAACCGCGCTTTCAATCCATCGTATATCAAGAATATAATAGCACTGCTGGGCACCGACCGTGCAACTGTAATGCCACATCCAGCATACAGCCCTTTCAAGCCCTGCGCGCGATACAGTTCCCTCGCGACGACGCCAAAAGATCTCTGGCCGGCAGTCCCTGCGGAAACAGGACGGAGCTCCGCCTCGGTCTGCATCGTGCTCTTGATGGTGTCAGCGGGGAAAAAGGCGAGGTTGTATGCTGCGCCGGCGCACGCGCCACTCAGCGCACTTTCCCAAGGGCGGAGCGGCCGCGCGGGAGCATCACGCCGAAGGAGCTTGCAGACAAACTCCTTGGTGCCGAACCAGGCGGCGGCCCCGCCTGTCTCGCGGATCAGCGTCCCCGTCTGGCCCAGCCAGAGCCCACGCACCCCGTCCGCGCGGACCGCTTCGCGCATGATGGCGAACGGTCCTGGGAGGTCACGCAGAGACGCTGCGGCGACCACGGAGGGAGTGACCCCCGCCATCGCCGACGAGGAGGCTGGCACGGCAACGAGCATCTGCACCTGCATCTTGCACTTTACGAGCTCTACCGGAGTCCTGCTCGCATAATCGTAAGAACGTCCGCCAACGCATTGGAGGCGGGGAAGGGGACAAAGCACAGGAAGAAACTGGTTATGGCGCCAGCACCTGCAGCCGCGAGAGACAGTTGAGGGAGGGAGAGCGTATGCGCGACGGGGATGCCCCAGAGTCGTCGGATGAGGTTCTGCAATTCGCCGTATGCGAAGAACAGGGACGCGTTTTCGATCATCGCGCCTACTATTGGGGCAGGTAAACCCTATTGATGGGGGTGTGGGATGCGAGTTGATCGCTTGACGCGTGAGAGGGAAAGCAAGACATACACGGTATAAGCCCCGTACGCCTTCATCTCTGAAGGTCCTGATTAGACAGTCCAGGGGGCCACGGAAGCGAGCGGTAACGTCGAGCACTTGCACTTGCAGACGAACTTTGGTAAGGTCGAAGGGATGCTCAAAAACTTTTGAGATTATTCCAGCAGCCTGTGTAAGTCTGTATCCATGAGCTAGTCCAAGTCGATGAAATATTTGACATACACTTCCGAAGGTGATGTCCTTGGCTGCGCGCACGGCTGGAGAACCCCACGAAGGGTCGTGAACATGAGGGTTGAGATCATTTGGAGAAATTTCCATCACGAAACGAGTAGAAAATGAAAAATGGAAAATGAAAAGGTGCGTCTAGGAGAATGTGAGAGAGGTTGCAGATATATGTTCACTTTTGCATGAGTAGTTCATGGGGGATGCCAGAGTGGGCCAGAGTGGGATCCGTCCGAGTCCGATATGTTTTTTTTTTTCAAGCGGCTATGTGAAAACTGTTTCGAGGAGGGCGCGACTGCGTTATCTTATCTGTGCCCTCCATCATACTCGCCATGCATTTTCAGTGCTCAGCTGGCCATAAGACCAGTTCTGTTGTCTGCCCTTCCAGTGTTCTTCCCTGAACCCCAATCCCTGAGACTACTCTTATAATACCAACCTGCAGATGTTCGGCGCAGCTCTCCTCTGTTTTTACCCCTACCTTCTGTCACTTTTTCCATGCTCCAATTCATACGACTTAGTGCGGGACTATTCAGGTCCATCCTTCTTCAACGGCTGGGACTTCTATGGCAGTTGGGACAATCTTACCCTTGGCGAGCTTTGTTCGAATTTCCGGGTCACTTTCTTGCCCCTCATCTCTTACTCATAGGCGATGTTTGGTGGTTGGACTACGCTTCTGCAATCCAGCAGAATTTGGCCTACGTCAACGAGCACAATCGGGTAATCATCAAAGTTGATAATGTCACCACTGTACCCTTCAACGAGAAAAGAAATTCGGTACTCGTCACCGTTACTACATGGTCCGATCAACATTTGATAATCGCGATCAGATTCGAATCACTTCGCAAAACTCCTACGGCGTTGGCAGTCTCTGGATTATAGATTTGACGCATCTTCCCCACGGATGTTCGGTACCTGTCGCCTTCCACCTTGTTAGTGCGTGAAAAGTAATCACCGAGATGACGCAGGTGTGGCCAGCGTTTTGGAGCAAAGGACCACATTGGCCAGATAACGGCGAAATTGACATCATCGAAGGTGTCAACCTCATGGTATGCTTCTTGCACACCGCTTGCCACATGGTAGTGCGCTGAGACGGACCCAGGACACAAATCAGTATGCGCTGCACACATTGCCAGGATGTTCGCAGCCTCGAGGCGTATGGCAGACTGGTGCGTCAGGCGAGACCGACTGCTCGCAACCAAGCGGATGTGTGGTCTCCGAGAGGAGCCCCTCCAGCTTTGGGGAGACTTTCGCTGCAGCTGGTGGCGGGGTTTGGGCCGCACAATTTGACGTGGCCGGTATCTTGTGCGTCCATGGACGTGCTAGTTTATTGATCGTATTCACCGTCGTGTCAGCATCTGGTTCTGGAGTGTGCGTACCTTCCTTCATCTATGGAGAGATGTCAGGCGTGTGATGCCGAACTAACATTTTCTCACAGCGTGCAGATCTGCCTCCGTCGATCCTACAGGCTACCGCCACGTCCTCGATCGACATTTCAGGGTGGGGACCACCATCCGCGAGCTATCCAGCGTCCGGTTGCGATATCTGTCGGTTCTTCACCGCCCAACATTTGGTCATCGACATCACCTTATGTGGCATTTGGTTGGTCACCTCTTAAAATCACGACGTACGACGTTCATGATTCACTTTTTATCAGGGCCGGTCTTCCGGCCGTGTATAATCCACACTGTCTTCATTCAGGCTCCACCGGCCGCTGCGTGCGTCATGATAGCTAGACGCCTTTTTTTTTTGATACTTTTTCTGCAGTACGACGACAATGTTGTCGGACCGGGGTCGCCCAAGTACGACAGTGCGTACTTTGAGATCAACTATGTACGTGCGTATACGACTGGCGGACCCGCACCGACTTCGACGCCATCGTCTACACTGGTCAACCCCAGCAGTATCAGCACAGCTTTGTCGCTTCCTGCACCGACGAATACCTCCTTTTTCCCAACAATCTTTGTCAATACCTCACTTAATCCTGTGATCGGAGGCGTGGATATAATGAGTTGTCAGTTCTCCTTCTGGTGAGATTCGCAATACTTGATATCGATCTGATGTAATGTTGTATTGATGACTCTATTTTTTGACCGAATGTGGATCCAATCGTGGTGCCAGGCCCTGGTAAATGGCTGAATGCAAGGGAGTGTAATTGATAATGCGTAGTTGACGGTGTGGCTTGCTATGCGTGAATTGATTATATGAAATTCCTTATCTTATCTCCGTTTGGCGACCGACATGAAAATCCTAATTTTTCGCTCACATCGTTTGGCGACGCGACTTTGCGTCTGCACTGACCACCTTCTACCTCAACCGGTCGTCCATCTCTGTCATGACAAAGTACATTGTCGTTTCTGGTGGTGTCGTCAGTGGTATCGGAAAGGGGGTCATTGGTATGCCCCTGCAACCTTCTCCGCAGCCGCGAGTTTGAACTCCCAAATAGCTTCATCCACTGGTCTTCTCTTGAAGATGACAGGCTTGAAAGTCACTGCTATCAAAATCGATCCATACATGAACGTTGATGCGGGGACTATGAGGCCGACGGAGCACGGTGAGCGCTCCCTAGGGCGGGTGGCTTGGAAGTTGCGCTCTGAAGAACGTTTTCTAGGCGAAGTTTATGTCCTAAATGATGGCGGCGAAGTTGATCTCGATCTGGGAAATTATGAGCGGTACCTAGACGTGACCTTATCCAGGGACAACAATATCACGACCGGAAAGATCTATCAACAAGTCATAGAGAGAGAGGTGCGGTTGTATTGATAGCTTCCGATGCCTTTCCATGAAGAATCAAGCGCTATGTAGCGACGTGGAGATTATCTAGGACGGACAGTACAGGTAAATAGCTTGACCAAGATTGACTCAACCGGTTCCTGACACGACTATCATCCGTAAGATTGTTCCCCACGTTACAGATGCCATTCAAGACTGGATAGAGAGGGTGTCTAAGATCCCAGTAGATGAAACAGGAGACGAGCCAGATCTATGCATCGTTGAGGTGTGCCTTATTCATGTCCTTTCAAGTGCCTGTTATGCTTAATTCATTGGTAAGCTTGGCGGAACTGTTGGCGACATCGAATCCGCGCCGTTTGTAGAGGCCATGCGGCAGTTCCAGTTCCGTGTTGGCCACGAGAACTTTGCGCTCATACACGTCTCCCTCGTGCCGGATATGCATGGAGAGCAGAAGACAAAGCCGACACAGACGACCGTGCACGCCTTGCGCGGGCTGGGCTTGCTACCTGATCTGGTCTGCCCTTGATTCGCATTATATCCGGCCAGAGCTGATGCGCGCGAGTGGCACAGATTGCGTGCCGGCTTATTGTCCCGCAACCACTGGCAAAGGCGACGAAAGAAAAGATTTCAATGTTCTGTCACGTTGCATCTGAGCAAGTCGTCGGTGTGCACGATGTCACATCCATCTACCACGTTCCCTTGTTGCTCCAGTCCCAGGGGATCGTGGGGTTCCTTAGGCGTCGGCTCAATCTTACAAACCTGAGCCTCTCGTCGAAAATGCTTGAGCGCGGCACGTTGCTGGAAAGTCGCTGGAAGACAATCACGACTGAGTATGGATGTTTTACTACGCCAGCTTGCTGAAAACTCATGACCCTCTCCTATTGTAGCCAAGAACGTCTCTTTGATCACGTTTCTATTGCCTTGGTGGGGAAGTACACAGATCTGAAAGATTCGTATATGTCAGTCATCAAAGCTCTCGAGCACGCGGCATTTAGATGTCGTCGGAAACTCACCCTCCATGTATGTCCTTCACCCGCAATCAAACGTCACGTATTCACGGCTTAGTACCACTGACAGTGGGTGGAATCATCACAGTTAGAGCCAGAACAACAGGACGCAGATCCTAGAAAGTACCACGATGCATGGAGAACTGTTGTCGGCGCAAAGTGATGTCCCTCGATCATGCTGGTGTAAGCGTTCTCATACCATCTTCAGCGGAATCCTCGTTCCGGGTGGGTTTGGCGAGCGCGGCACCGAAGGGATGATACTTGCGATCAAATGGGCGCGCGAGCAGAACCTACCTTTTCTGGGCATTTGCCTTGGGTTCCAGCTTGCGGTAGTCGAGTGGGCTCGCCATGTTCTAAACCTCTCTGGTTTGCGATCTTTTCCGGTTTTCCTCTTGAATCATATTGACTTTTCCGCAGGCTCCAAATCGACGGAATTTATGGCAGAACCAGCGGACCCGGTCATCATATTCATGCCCGAGATCTCGCGCACTCACATGGGCGGAACGATGCGCCTTGGGCTGCGCCCTACGGTGTTCCAGACGGATAGTGAATGGTCGCGCATACGTAAGCTCTACGGCGGAGCCGACACGGTATGGGAGCGCCATCGTCACCGTTACGAGGTGAACCCTGCGTATGTGGAGAGGTTGCACACAAGTGGGATGGCATTCATTGGTCGTGATGAAAAGGGAGAACGCATGCAGATCATGGAGCTACCAAGTATGTCATCTACACCGCCTACTGCTCCACGTTTTATCGATTCGTGCGCCCTTTGTAGACCATCCCTTCTTCGTTGGCCTGCAAGCACACCCAGAATTCTGCTCGCGTCCGCTCAATCCATCTCCGCCCTTCCTTGGATTTGTCGCAGCGGCTTGCAGTCTCGATGTCCTGGAGGAGCAGATGACACAACAGCTGCAGACGTTCCAACCCCCACATCCTAAGGATGCGATGACCGGAGAACAAGAACTTGTACAAGGTTCACGAGAGCAATTGCATACCGCAGGCCGTGAGCGGGTCCTGAGTCGCGAGAATGGATGTGGTTGATTGCGGCGGCTTTACTTACTATAGGTGCGATAGTGCAACAAGTTATTGACTTTTTTAACAAGGGTTCAATGGATATGGTGGGTTCACTGTACTCGCCCGGAGTGATGGCAGTGGGGAAGTAATAAACTCTATGGTATGACCCTCCGCTGTGCGTCACAGCTGTGTGCCGCATCAGGAGAAACCTCTGGTAAATGGAGCGAGGTAACGCCGAGGTACCGCAAAGATATAGCAGATTATCTCAGTAGCTGTCTGTGAGGATTGGCCGATTGATCAGGGATGCGGACATAATATTGAGCAAGGTCCATATCGTTTGTTCACTCTAAAGACATACAGTGAGCTGCCATGCCCTGATGTTGTCGAGGGTGCGTTGTGCAAGTGAATTCTCTTCGGGTATTCACCCCCAAGGGTCCGAGGCGAGTTGCACTTGGAACGTACAGTTATGTCCAGAAACTAAATACGTTTGTACACTGCTTTTGTCTTGTCGAGAACAGAGTCCTTTTTATCAATCGAGAGGCCGTGCGCACAAACCGAGTTTTCCGCCATCGAGCGGGACTCTTCGGCCGTTTCTGGGGGGTGCAGCAGACTTGTCTGAAGAGGGCGGCGGCGGGAGGTGAAGACGCGGGGATTGGGCAGTCGAGGCGGCGAGGGGCTTGCCTCGATGGGAAGAGGCCGGGCCTACGTTCCGTTCAACGCGCATAGTACATACACGTCCGACCTCCTGATGGCCACTGTGACACGATTCGGCTGTGTCTCAACAGCAAAAAACCTCGATGTACGTTGATCCGAATGCGTCGATACTGGCGAGCGCGTGAGTCTCAGCCGGGCTCGCAAGTACGTCGTCGTGTACAGACAAAGGGGCAGTATGTGCCTGATGCTTGGGATCGGATGCGGAACCAACTTGAAGACGACAAGCTATAGGTGCTTGGGCGGTCGCGCCGCAAGGGAGTCGTAGCCGTCGGAGACTAATACAAATCTCTACGACGACGACGCGGGTATGTAGCCGACACGGGGGATCGAGATCGAGAAGGAGTATGAGGCTACGTATAAAGAAAGGGCCCTGACACTTCTTCTTATTCCCCCCCTCCCCCCCCCCCCCCCAATTTTCGTCGGTGCTGGTTACCGACAGTGGATCCTAGACAACTTTCGAAACTTATTTCGAATCCTAATAACTTATGCGTCCCTCCTCTATTTTTGCCATTTTCTGCTTCGCCGTTGGTGTCTCACCCTCGTTCGCAATTCCTTCAACGTAAGCCCACCTCTTCTCTTACGCCCGAGCCCTTAGTTGACTTCACTTTGCAGAGATCCCAAACAGCTTGACCTCCAGGGGTCGTCGCTGCAAGAGATCGCCAACCAGCGATGGCACGTATCGACTCTCTTCAAATCGATGGGACGCTCAGGAAAACAAAAGCTTCAAGCAGCCATCAAACCAAGGCCCTCAGGGACAAGGGACGGATCTTCTGAACGGGTTGGGACCCAAAGGTTTCTTGTTTGAAGTGGAAAACGTGTTTGGTGACAAAGAAGTGATCAGGCGACGCGACGAGGTTTTGTAGAGTCTATTGGTAGCCTAGAAGACAAGGATCGGGTTAGTGTGCCGTGTAATGCTAAAGTAGTGACCATTATTATCATTAATTTGCTCCCCACTACTGTAACGCTGACTGAATTATTATTTCCGCCTTGGAATTCTCCGTTTCCACTACGTCGCAAGAGACACAGACCCCTCTACTTCTACTCGTAGCTCGGAATATTTCGTTTCATGGGAGATATTTGCTGATCACTTTGGCACTCGTCACACAACGCCATTGAAAGGCATCGTGAATCCCACTCAGGAAAGGAGAGAACGGTTATATTATCCGTGGGCCTGTTACAAGCGTCGTACAATTACAGGTCAGTGCAGCGATGAAAATATGACGACTACAGTATACAAAGTTATTGTATGACAGTACTCATTGGTGGAGGCACATGCAGAGAACGATTATCGATAGAAATACCTGTAATTTAAGTCAGCTCCTGGTTCAGCATTTCGTGGCCGCGAGATTCTCACTTCTAGTTTGGTTGGATGTCTTGTAAATGCCTATGAGTCGGTGGCTGAGCTCAAACATGTCGTTTCGAAGTGAGATGATAATAAACTGGGCATTCTTCGTCCTGTCCTTGATGTAGTTCGCGACGATGGAGACATTCCGGAAGTCAAGTGCAGCATCGATCTCATCCATGAAGTATAGTGGCGTTGGCTATGGACGGCCCATTCATTATACGTCACAATGGGAAAGATGTCATGTCCGGCATACCTTGTAGACATGCAATGCAAAGACGAGTGCTAAAGAACTGAGCGTCTTTGTCGAAGATGACGACCTTAGCAAATGGGTATGTTATGGAACAGACTACAATACCTTTTCGCCCCCTGACAGGTTGGAAATATTTCGCCAGCTTTTCTTGGGCGGCATCACACTGAAGATAATACCCTCGGAGAATGGATCCATGCTATCAACTAGTTCCAGCTCAGCATTTCCACCGAGCGTAATCATCTACCCGGTGATTCCTTTAGCGGTTGCCGTACTTGAGCATGACCCTACTGACCTGATACATCTCCTTGAGTTTGAGGGAGATGGCACTAAAGCCGGCCATGAATTCGTCTAGCCGCTGCTTCCGCAACGAGTCGTACTTTTGCTTCTCAGCATCACGGAGAGCAGTAGTCTCATCCAAGTCCTTCGCGCGTCGCAGGAATTCTTCCTCACGTCTCTGGTACTCCTTCAACACAGCCATGTTCGGTCTACTCCTCTTCAATTGTTCTGGTGACAAAAACATCAGTTGTTGCAGGTATATCGCCAAGATTAACCGACCATCGAGAAGTTGAACGTCAGCAAGCAATTCACGCTGGTTGAGCCTAGACAGCTCAGCAGCGCTATAGATATGCAGCTCATTCGAAGATGTCTTGTGGCGCTGACTTGCTTGTTTGCTTGGTATACACTCATTCCCTTCCTCTGTTTTCACGACAGGATCGGTGTCGTTTTCCCCTTTCCTGTGCTTAGTGGATGAGATGTGGCCGCTATGTTCGGTTTCGTCCTCCCCATCGACGTTGTTCTCTTGAGGTTCCTCGTCACCGTCGCCTTCGCCATTGCCATTGCCATCACCTTCATCATCGCTGCCAACAAATGAGAAATGAATGGAAGGACGGAAAGTCAGCTTACTCGACATCTTCGAGGCGCAGCTTATCGTGCTCTGCTTGCGACCGATCCATGGTGGTCCTATTCTCCTTCAGCTCAGTTTTTTTGTCAGTAAGCCTTTGCGTGAGCTCCACCTTACAGACACAAGATTAGCAAAGGTCATTAATTTGTCAGGTCTTCCCACCTCTATCGCACGAAAAGCTTGGACCTCCTCTGTTTTCTGGTCCAATTCTACCTTGAGATTCTCCAAGTCGTCCTTTGAATTTTCCACCTCAGCTTGGGCCGCTTCGACCTTCGCTCGGATGTCAGCAACGTAGTCCTTGACCTCCTGCAACGACTCGTTCAAGCTCTCGAGTTCAACTTCAACCTCCATCAAGCCTTGCTGATTCCCGGCTATGGTATTCTCAAACTTGACGGTGTCTTTCTCTGCCTTGGCCTTGGCTACCTCGGCTTTGGTGATCTCGTCATTGGCAAGGCTAATGTGGAGCTTCAGACCATCAACCTTCGACTTCTGCGCCAGCAGCCGGGAACCTCCGATATCAAGAATTTTCTTCTCGAGCGCTTTGATGGCCTCCTCGATCGTACCCGACCGGGACAGCAAGCTTTCAAGCTCGCTTTCAACTGTGGCAATCTCTCGTTCCAGTAACGCGATGCGAGATACATCACCCGCATTGGGTTTGTTCTGCGCCCTGGTAGGGATAAGGGCTGAGATCGCTGCGGCAGTTGAGACTGGCAGTATACTCACGTGAGGTCGCGGACACGCTTCTCAGCTTCCGTAACGAGTTTCTTGGCGTTCTGAATGTCAAGATTTACCTTGTCAATCTCAAGGTTGATCTGCGGGCCAGACCTGGCTAAGGCCTCTAGCCCCATCTCAGCCGCCCGAAGCTCGTCTGTGGCTTCTGCGAGCTGTGCTGCGGCGGACTCGCAGTCCTGCTCATACTTTCGCAGCACCTCAGGTTGAACCGCATCGGCTGCCAGCTTTGAGCTCATTCCACCACCCTTAGGTTTTGCCCCGCCACCAGACATTGTGCCCGACGAGTCGATGAGCTCCCCAGCAAGGGTGACGACTCGCCACCTGCGGGCACCAAATGCAATGCGATTTGCTTGCGCAAGATCCTGAGCGACCAGGGTATCGCGCAGCGCCTTATAGAATGCGTGGGCAAATCTTGATTCCTTCGGCTTGACGAGGTCAAACAGACGCGGGACGTTCTCCGGAGTTTGAATTGGTCGCATGCCGCTGGTTTCGTCGATTTTCTCGAGCACGAGGAAATTCGCACGCCCGACGTTCTGTTTTCGTAGGTATTCTATGCAGGTTTGACCTTGCTGCACAGTGTCCACAACCATATTGTTGAGCGAAGCGCATGCGGTTGTAATGGCAACGTCGAATTTGTCAGGGATGGTTCCTAGGCTCCCAAGTCGACCCTGCTCCGCAACATGACTACTGGCCAAGCACATTCAGACATGACTTACGTGGAAGCCGCTGACTCGACCCGAGTTTCTCAAGCGAGTTAAGCTGTCCAGGACTTTGTTCTGGGAAGTGGTTACTGCTTGGGAGGCCTTGGCTTCCTCCACTCGCTGCCTCGTGGAAGATGCTTGAGCACGAAGCTGGCTTACGCGGACAGTCAAGTCCTAGCTCGATCTATGTATCAGCTATTTGGGAAAGAAACTCTAGACGATCTTACTTGTACTCTCTGTTGAGCAGTTTTTAATTCCTGTTGGAGTGACTGTTCCCTATGCTTGAGATTTTCGATCTCCCCGATCTGGACGCATAGTAAGGGCTTGGCATCTTCGCATTACCGAGAACACATACCTTAGCTTTTTGGTCACTTCGCAATTTCTCAAGCGCCTCCTGAGCTTCCGCACTGGCTTGCCTGATAGCCTCCGCCTTTTTAACAAGCATATCACGCTCACTAGCCTTGACGTCAATTTCAGCCTGCTTCTGGTTCACCTTCATTTTCCAAGGTTGAAGCTCCTTCTGCTTCTGCTCGATCTGATCATGGAATACTTGCGTCTTGCCTGAGGAGGGAATGAGTGTATGGTCGGCAGAATTTTTTTTTTATACCTTTGAGGCTGTCACGGATGCCCTCCAGTACCTTCTCTTCGTTCTGAAGGTCTTCTTCGAGTTGGTCTGCTTTCGTCTTCTCGTTTTTCATCCTCGCCACATTTTCTTCGACGGCACGAAGTGCATTGTCACGAGCGTTCTTGTCCTGATACGATCAAACCAGTCAGCGACACAATGTCCCAAACACGAGATACCAAAAAACTTCACGTCTTGCAAAGACTTCTTAAGCTTCTTGGCCTTGCCATTGGCATGTTTGCGTTTTTCCTCCAGGCCGACCTCCTGCTTTTCATAGACCGCCATCTCTTTGAGAGCCTCGGCTGCTGCTGCTTTGACTTCCTGTATACAAGGTCAAAGACAATGACATGTTGTCAATGCATTGCTGAGTGCACCTCATAAGCCTGAACACGTTCAGCGTAATGTCCTTCGAGTGACTCCAGATGCATAATATCGTCCTTATTACGCTCGCGTTCCTCGGCAAGTTCCTTTTCGATGCGGGCCTAGAATACGGAATCACCAAGTAGCTCCCTTATATTTCAGCGAAAACGACCTACAATTTCTTGTTTGACTTCCTTTTCGCTCACAAGACAGCGCCAGATATAATACTGGTAAAGGGTCGACTGTGCGCGCACATGATCATTCTGCAGGCGCAGATAGTTTTCCGCTTCGCGCTTCTCTTTCTCGAGTGCGTTCCTTTCACGCTCTACGAGTCGCAAACGATTCAACTTCTCTGCACGATCCTCAGTTAGGCGCTCCATCTCAAGGAGCGATTCATCGATGGGACCCTTGTATTGTGAGGTACCGATGATGTCCTCAAGATACTCGAGTAAGCCATCTTCATGTTCTGATGGTGCCTTTGGCTTCATCTGCGCTATAGATTCCACCTCACCCTACCACGCCATGAGATGAGAGCTATGAAGGGATGGGGAGAACGTACTTGGAGGATGAGAAATCGATTATGATCAAGGTCGATGCCACGGCCCTTTAGAAGCGTCTGCACTTCTTTGTAGTTGCTTGCTCGTCCATTGATGGTATATTTACTTGAGTTGTTCTTGTAGGCGATACGAGCCACAGACAGAGTGGAGTCTGGAATAACAGTATACGCGTCTGGACCGGGCTGCAGAGGAAATGATCAAGCGGCCGCAAATTATCTAATAGTAATGAACGTACAAGGTCAATAATTTCGCGAAAATGAACCTCCACACTACACTCTTGCAAGTCCGGGTGTTGCGCAGAGTTGTGTATGAGTTCGGAGAGTTTTCCTTGCCGCATCTTACTAGCACGATACCCAAATACAAAGAGGAGTGCATCAATAGTATTCGACTTTCCAGAGCCATTGGGCCCAACGATTGCAGAAAATGACTGCAGGCAATGAGCTCCCATGTTATGACACAGAAGCAACCAGACCTTATGAAAAGGCCCAATTTCTTGACGTCCAGCATAGCTTTTGAAGTTCACGAGTACCAATTTTTGAATAACAAGACGGGGCCTGGGTCCTTGTGATTCTTCCGGTGGAGGGGGGGCACGCCTTGTCTTTGACGGAGATGTGGGTAGGTCATCAAGAAGAGACTTTTCCTCTTCGTGAACTAGTGGCATAGTGGACGGTAACTTCTTGGGACTGGGGACAGGGGTAGATTCTTCAGCCAAAAAGTCCGGGGCATCACAACCGTTCAGTACGACAGCCGTAGCGTTCTCGCCTGCATTTGTATCGTCACCAGAGTCGTCATTCTCGACGAGTTGGAGCGTTGTAGATTCTCTTTTCCGAGACGACCGCTTGGCAACCTTTCGGTGGAAAGCTTCTGACAGCTTGGCATCTCCATTGTCAACGCTATCGGTATTCTCTGGGGTAGGATCGTCGAGGGGCTCAGCTTTTACTCTCACGGCTCGCGACGTAGAGGGGCGTCCTCCGCGCCGAGAAGTGGATGGCTTCGAGGAATTGCTATGTTTCGGGAGTGAGAGCTTGTGACAAGTCGACACCGACGTGACCTACTCTTCGGGCTCAACTTCCGCAGGGACGGCCTGCTCGTTGCCTACCTTCCGACTAGTGGAAGAAGACGCTAGTCTAGATGACTCTCGAGTCCTATGCCCGATGATCGGCTTAGTGTCTTCCTCCTCGTCCTCTTCGTGAACATCTTCCAGTTCCTGTGATGGGCGGGGTCTTTTCCTCGAATGGGACCGTTTCCCGTCGTCATTCTCGTCGTCAAGGTTCCTCACCTGGTGCGACACACTCTTCGACCTGGAAGACGCGCGTGATACCGACGCAGGGGGGGCTGCTTTGGAAGATGGGCGACGCGTGGTGCGCGAGGGCGGTTTGCCACTGGCAGGGTCTTCCTGCGGGTCGATGTCATTGGTTTCCTCACTGGATCGCTTTCGTTTTGAAGAAGGGCCCGGCTTGTGGTCATTCTCAGGTTCCACCGATTGCCTTGCGGATGAACGTGTGGAACGACGAGGAGGCATGAGTGGTTAGAGCTGCCGTTAGAGGCAACGTTGTTGAGAGTGTCGACGCGTAATGTCACGCGTCTGTCACGCGTAACGCGGGTCCATGGACCAGGGAGAAAAGACCGAGGAACTCTTGTGTTTGGATTTTGAGAAACGTGGGATGAAAAGTCACTTGAACTGGTACCACGACCAACAAGACTCTTAACCTCAACTATGGATGACGGTACGTCCTCAGCATCACCGACGACCACCCCTCGACCCGCAACGACATTGGCGACCTTTACTATACAAACATTCCCCAGTCATTTCTCTACTTTCCCTACTTTTTCGGCCTTGCCGCAATCAGACAGAAACGGTTCCAGCAACCTGTTCGGTTCCAATGTCGGCAGTCTGTACGGCTACCCAACGACAGTAGTTCTAGTTTGTTCGACCTGCCCTTGTCGTTATCCATTTCTCCCTGCTCTCTCACCTCCTTGATCAGAATCGGAGCGAGCAATGGCAACCCTTGGCGCCCGCTGCAGCTGTCGCCTCAGTCAGCTCTGTTCACCTAATTTCCCATGTTCTCTTCTATCCTCGTCGTCTCCCTGTCGTTGCTCCCATTCGCCTGTTACACCAACCTCAGTGACAGAGCCTGACGTTCCTTTGTCCCATATCAGCTTGGCAGTCGCAAGATATGGCCCCCAACGCTGCACCCATTAGTATCCCCACTGGAGACGTGAACATGGCCAATGGTAATCCAGACAGTCAGACTTGGGACGGTGGACGTTCGCCGGGTCGTGGCAGTGGTGGTGATTTGCCACGACGTTCGAGCAGGAGCAGGAGTCCTGGCCGTGGTAATGGCGATGACCGAAGGTACGCATGCGTTATCTCCCTCCGATGAGAATATTATTTCTCATGATCCAACCAGCCGTGAAGCTGGACAAAATCCTGGC
Organism: Russula earlei; assembly: GCA_025769875.1. Classification (NCBI taxonomy): domain Eukaryota; kingdom Fungi; phylum Basidiomycota; class Agaricomycetes; order Russulales; family Russulaceae; genus Russula; species Russula earlei. The sequence continues at coordinate 32,264 of JAGFNK010000015.1, forward strand.
AACAATCTTCATGTATCCGGCTTGAGCTCACGCGTCGACACGCGTGACCTCGAGGCAGCTTTCGCAAAAATTGGTAGAGTAAGTGTCGGTTTTGTGTCATTCAACCCGAACTGATATCAACTTGTCGTAACTCAGGTAAAAAAAGCATCAGTCATGTATGACCCCCACACTCGCGAGTCTCGCGGCTTCGGCTTCGTGACCATGGAATCCGTAGAGGAGGCCGAAGCGGCCGTTACTGCCCTCAATGCTACAGAACTGATGGGTAAAGCCATGACTGTGGAAAAGGTGCGTCTCGATCACGATATAAAGACGACGCTTAACACTGCTCAGGCTCGCCGTGGACGTGCCCGTACCCCCACCCCAGGAAGATACTATGGACCTCCAAAGCGCAATGATCGTGAGCCTATTCAATCTCTCCTGGTACCGTACGTTCATTTACTGGTTCTTCATCAACCAGGTGAACGTTACTATGACCCTCGCCCCTATGATTCTCGTTACGCGCGTGAGCACGATCACGATGATCGTCGCGGTGGGCGCGGCGGGAGATACGATGACCGTCCGCGGGATTATGACCGTGGGTATCGTGATTATGATCGGGGTCCGCGCGACATCGACAGAGGATACGGTCGCGAACCACGCGATTATGATCGCCGCCATGATGACAGACGGTACTGAGTCATGCATGGTTCGAAAGTTGGGTCCAGGCCATGGTTAAAGAATTATGTTTTCCCTGTTAATCCGCCAACACCATGATACATTTTCTGTGGTAATCGACCGATGTTGGGTACGGTGTTGCTTGCATACGCGATAATTAACAATGTCGAAATGCGGCATTTAGAAAATCTGAGCCTGAATTTAATAATCTGGGCAATCACAAATGCAAGCTCTGGCAGCGCATTCGACGGATTGACAGTCAGTTCCGGAGGCGACCCTTTAGCTTCCTTGCCACCTCGACGTCGAATCTGACACATCTAACCACCTCGAATCCGAATTTCTGACCATATGCATGGATTACTGAGATGAATGGAAGGCGGAGGTTGGCACTTCAGACTCACCTCTTCTCCCGAATTAAATGCAGCGCCGAGCTCTGACCACTTAAGACCATTTCGCCTTCCTGGATTCTCCTCAAGCCACTCATCGATTTCTTCGGGTGAAGGTGGTGGCCCATGTGGACGCTTTTTGTGTATAGCGACTCGCGCATGGATGGCGCGCACATCGGGCGACGATACACTCGAGATGCGGTTTAACCAGAGATTACGGCACTGCGGTGGGCCGTGAGACTGTACGAGGATAGCTCGAGATTTCGAGAGACACTGCTCACTCTCTGAGGCAGACGATGCCACTCGTCCACTTCCACAGTATTGCAAGCGACGGGAACTTTTGTGTAGGTGCCGAGGTATCGAAAGGTACAGATCTGTGCCATCACGGCGGCAGAACGAGATGACATGTTGACGAAGATGTGGAAAGTCTCGTACGTGTCAGAGTATAGAGAGGTATTCGGGAGAACGAACAACACCCCCGTCCTGCCCGGTGAAGCCGGCGCGAAGGGATGCAGCTCGCGATTGACACAGACGACTTTCAATCGCGACTTTGGCCGTTCGGTTGTTGGAGACCCTCCGAACAGCTCAACAAAGCGATTGAACGTCACGTCAGGTGTCGACTTGGCAAGAGCGTAGTCTTGCGGCGTCAGCGAGGGTGCCTCGAGTCCTTCTTCGCAAAGAAACAACTGCACCGCAGCAGTACTGCTGAAACGGTAGCTGACCGCGCCGAGACGCGCGACGGGCGCAGCGACGTCGCGGTCGGCGGCGTTGTGCAGGGGACCGCCGCGAAGGCCGTCGGCCGATGACCCTGCGTCGATCTATCGAACGGTAAGCTGAATGTGACTCGACAGGGATCATAGGAAGGTACCAGGTGACGTTGTGTTCTGGCGACGCTGCCACCTCTACGGTGGCCTGAACCGCTGGCACCAGCCCGACTTGGTCCTGGATCGTCGCCGCCCGTCAAAGGGAACGGGTCGTTCGGAAACTGCCGGCAGCGCACGACGGTCGCAACAGGGAACCCGAAAAAGACAGATCGATGAGATGGCGTGCGATAACAGCGGGGCGTGGAGGTAAGTTCCGTACATCCAAGTCGTCCAGTCCGACCAGTCCGCATGGTGCACGTACCGCCGCAGCTGGTTGAGGAGATCCCGCTGCCGCCTCTGGCGCGGGCGCGAGTTGCGGGGGCATGCGGGGGGCGTCGACGTCGCCCAGAAATGTCAAAAGTAAGTTGCGGTATGCCGCGCACTGTCGTACCGCGAAGTACTCGTTGATTTCGAGCATTCGATGGCGCAGCAGCCGCTTCTGTGCCTCAGTCGGACCTTGGTCGCGGTGCTCTTCGTCAGAAGCTGGCATGTTCAGCATGTTCGCCGAGTTGGACATGCGTTCAGGAGCGGGGCTTTCTTGAAACATATGACTACAGTTCCCCCTGTTCCCAAACGAATCAACGGGGAGATTTGGTGTATTCCCGATATCTGTGAGTTAGCAGAGTGGCCCGAGCTATAATCGCGGTCTCACCACTCAACGCAATGTGAGCCTTGATGGAAATGCAGGTGAGTGTAGACCCCCAGCCCGCGTCTTGACCTTATCGTTATCAGGTGGGCGAACGAGCCATTAACTCGGCGTATGGGGCCTAAAAGAGTACGTTCCCGATATGTCGACGTTTCCTGTCAGGCAACGTAAAAAATCATCACGCCCTGTACTACGGTGACCAGAGTCGAACCTTCCCAATCGAAGATCCAACCTCCAGTATAGTACTAGGTCGGTACGTGGTGTTTATTCCCTCGGGTCTGGGCCCAGAGGTACGCGCAAATACAAAGGCATGAATAAGCCCTGTGTTTGTTTGTATAATAGTTAGTAAAAGCCGCGGGAACGTGCTCATGTCGGGCATCGCACATGCAGTACGTTTCGCGTAAACAAGGCCATTACTGTGGGATGGCATAGGACGTGGCCAGGGCTCCTCTTCGAACGGTTGGGAGGGGACAATCGTAGGGCACATACTGCGACAAAGGACTCAGTCAGAGACAAGCCGTACGGACACAGCGACCCACTAACCTTGTGAAAACGCATCTCCCAAGTGTTGTCCCATTCCATGCCTGGACTCGGAATCACGCCTCACTCACAGGTCGCGCGCGCGTTCGCGTCCCTCTTTCATTCCTGTCCTTCCGCCGCTCCCTCTCTTCCTTTTCCACTCTCCCTTCATCACTGCACCACATCGCTCGGGCCTCAACCTCCTTTATCCTCCCTTCCTTTTATCTCATGCTCCCCTTTGATCACAGCCAGGTTCGATTTTTGCTTCTTCCGTTGCAGTGACGAGTCTGGTGAGCCAGAACTTGGCTGCGTATCTGGGAGACGCAGTGTCGCTTGACGGTCCGCATCGGGTTCTTGTGAGCAGCAGAGGGTATTGACAATCTTTCAAATTTGTCATGGCCCTTAGGCAAACCCCTATGCTTGTTTGGATGGTCATTTGTAAGAGCCAGAGATGCCCAGTGATTGGGTTGTCATTATGTGTAATGATGAACGCATTGACGAAAGGGAAGTTGGAGGCCGAAGGTCTGTAGTACACATTGGGTGAGAAATCATTCGGCATAACGGAGAACTCCTCCACCGACCAAGGGGGGGAAATGACCACTGCAATGACCCGGCCGACTGGAAGACAAATCTGGGAGGATTGGAATGAAATGTCATCTCCTTCAGTGGCTGAACATTGACGCCGGCTACGATCTTCCTATGGGTATAGGCTATGGGCATATGCCCCAAAAAGACATGATGCAAGTGTTGCTCCTTGAGGAACATATTTGAGATGTGAGATGACCTCGCGCACACCTTTTTCCTCGTGCTTCTTGAATTTGAGCGCCACCGCTGTTGCTACCCAGACAGTCCTGAAGTCAATGTCCCATTCCACCTCGAGCCCAATCCTGTGATCAGGTTCGATGACAATGACGCGATGGGAAGACTGGTTCAATGAGAGCTTGTCGCGCTGCACGATCGTACACAGCATCGAGTCGAAATCTTCAGGTGTTTCGTCGAGTGCAGCCATGATGTGATTATGGATGTTCTGAAAGTCCGAGAGAGGAAGATGTCCCGGGCGACGCATCCGAAATACTTGACGGCGTTGTTCAGGATATCATCGATCGCTTTCTCGATCTCCGGCGGGGTTTTCCCATGGAGTGATCTGATATGTGCAAAGTGAAAGTGAATCGGTTCTGGATGCAGATCCGATTCACTTTCACTCGGTGGGATGGGCAGATGGGGTATCATGTCATGACTGCAAGTATTGTTCCAAATGAACTTTGAAATCTTTGAACTTGCAATCCAGTTCTAATCTAAGGAACAAGAAGTTGGGATTTCCGAGGGAAAATAGATCTCGCAAGATCTCGCACCCCTTCAGTTCTTCAAGATCGGGAAGGCGGTGTAAACTGGACTCTGATGCTTGCACCAAGTACAGTAATGTGGGGGGTTCGGAGAAGAGGTCTGGATCGGGAAACGTAGTTGGGAATACACCACTGGTGGGATGGGAGAGGATGGGCTAGGAGTGTCAAAAAGAGGCCATAAAAAACCACCTCTGAAATTTTTGGGATGGTCTTCTCCATCCAGAGGACCAAAAGCGCATATATGTATATGTCACCAAGATAACAGAAGATTGCTCTGTGCCTATCAACGATGAACGAGATGTTTTGGTTGTCCTGCAAGAAGCGGATATTAAGGTACCAAAGAAAGAGTGTTTTACCTGGAGAGACAGACGGCTTTGCTTCGCACAGCGATGACTGAAGAAATGAGTGCTTACCAATCCCAGGATGACCGGTAAAATCGATCCCTCTGTTGGGGGCTCTGACCGCTTGAAAACCAAACGGCCTCTCGGTAGCACTCGCAGGTGTGTTGTGCGGAGATGCAAGATCGCCCAGATCGAAGGTTTCAGCCAGAGGTTCGGATACGAAGGCCTTCCACTCTTCGGAAACCGTACCCCAACGGCCAGGGGTCCACGTCCAGTTGTTGCGATCCACTGAAACAAACAGGTTGAAAGGTCCCCAGAATAATGTTGGAGCTATAGAGCGATAACTGTATAAAAGACTGAGGGAAAAGACGAACGATAACTATTGAAATTATTTACAAGTACGGTCCGGATTGTCCGTTCACTAGAGCCTACCAGCATTGATCTAGGGAGGTTACGATGTCATAGTTCGACATTGTTCTACCAAGGATACTGACGAGGACAGGCTCTGACCCAAGCGTGATCACAGCGCAACTGTTTGCCATTGACGACAACGACGTCTCAGAGACTCAGATGCTTGCGGAATCCTGCGTTCTGCACAGCGACTCCTACATCCCGTGCACGCCCACACAGTCCAGCGTAGAAGTGGAGCCTCTACAGACACCAATCAACTGCCAGTGATGCACACAAACCCCGCACGCAAGAGACCGGAGAATATCATGGCCAAACATCTCACCATTGCGGTCGCAGAGGTCACATGTGAACAGCAACGCAGTGTAAGATAAAGCCTGTACATGCCGAGCTGTCGCGGTATCAACATGGTACAGCAAGCTACGCCAAGACGGTCATTTTTGTTCCCGAGGCTCTGCACACGCAATGTTAAGAGGACAAGGGAAAGCCACAATAGCATCATCACTCACGGGACCACTGTACGTTTCAGAATCAAGCTGTCGTAACCACGCCCGTGCATCTTTTCCATCGCGCGCTGCGCCACCGCCCGATCCTCGAAGCTGACAAACGCAAAGCCCTTTCCGACGCCCGTATCCCGATCGCGACCGACGTAGACCCGAGCGACACGTCCGAACGAGCCGAACAGCTCACGCAAGTCGTTCTCCTGCGTGTCCTCCGAGATATTGGTGACCCGTAAGGTCGGCAGGTCGTCGCGCGAGCCGCCCGGTCGCGACATGGACTCACCAGGACCGCGGTTGCGCATCGAGGGCGGGACGTATTTGCTTGGACCGCCCGCCGCCGGAGCAGCCGCAGGCGCAGGCGCGTCGGCATCCGAATCGGCTGCCAACGGTGGCGTTTCTGTTGGACGATCTGTGAGGTCGCCTTGGCCGGTCAGGCATTTTCACTACGTACCAATGTTATCCAGTCCAGCAAGCGAGTCCTTGTATGGGCATTTGGCCGTAAAATGGTCACCCTTGCAGATCCTACAAACGACCTTCCCTGCACCGGCCTTTGAAAGAGTAGCCTTCAACGCTTGCTGCTCGGATAATTCCGTTTCTGCCGCCTGCTCACACACCTCAGTCCAATGGCGGTGATGTTGCGATATGTAGATCAACCCGAACCTTGTTTCCGGGGGTGAGTTTTAGATAGACAGTCTCGCCCACGGTCGTAGTGGCCCTATCCGGACCCGGCTTGTTTCCCTTTTCAAGCCCAAACTTGGCCCACGTCTTTCTTTCAGCTACGGCATGCTCTACCAGTGACTTTTGCAGGGTTCGCTTAATCCTTCTTATAATCTGTTCGGGATGTAAGCATAGTGGCGCAAGTCAAGGTGGAGTGGCAACAACATACCTTGACCTTCTTGCCCTCATCGTTGATTGCATACTCCACTATTGTCCGGATGCCATTTTCATCGATATAATCTTCACCTTTGGATTGATCTGGATGACGGTAAGGTTGCCGAGAGATAAAGAGAGGAAGTAAAACTCACCAAGGCCTTCAACATCATCAGCCCAGGAAGTCTTGTGTATGCTATGAGATACAAAATCAGCTCAGCTTCTGAAGAGATGAATTGATGTCTGAACGCACGCAGCAGCCATCTCTACTATGGGTGTAAAAGGTGATGTACAGGTGACGTGACCCCCACGTGTGTCGGGTGTGGGAACTAGTCATGTGACACTGACACATCCATATATATTTCTAACAGCTCAGTACTATCAATGTTGCTCGTATCGAGAAGCTATTGAAAGGGAAAGACAAATTCAAAGTGGAAAAGTACCTTACTCCTGGCAGGTAGACGCTCTGACACACACCGAGATGCGTCTAGAATCATGGATGAAATGCTTAATCCATGATCGACAGGTCACGAGTGTTCTCTAGAGAATGCCCATGGTAGGTTGGATGTGCGGCATAGCGATCCTTTTGCGGCTCTCCAGCGGTATGCAACATATGCGGCAATGCTGGAGCCAACCCCAAATTATTTCCGTCAGGGCACCCGGACCTTCGAAACGATCGATCCTATGGAAAGGTGGGTAGATATTTCAGCGCTGCTGAAACGCCCGAAGAGGCGCCCTCGCCACGCTCGGGTGATCGGCTTTACAGTTACCCCTTGGCCTGTAGCGCTATAGCTGTAGTGCTACTCGGAAGACGCCACGCGGAACGGAGACCCGAAGAAGTACAGGCGGAGAAGCCATGTGTTTTCTTTGAAGGCAACGCAGCAGGCGAGTGGATTGGGCCGGCCATCCAGCAGGTGGACGTGAGAGGAGTGGGAGTCAGAAACGTGCCACCAACAAATCGACGTATCAGATGGGCCTCGAGAGGATGTCCCACTTGGAGCCCCGGGGCTGCGCTCCCGAGATCGTTGAAAGAGGGACACGGAGATGATCTGCTCGGAAAAGAGAATATTCCGATGGTGCAAGGCGAGAGGCGCAAGACAAACAAACTCGAGTGCTCACACGCCGGCAGATTTCCAAACGGACAGACGAGAAGGCGAAATCGCTGCTGCTTACGGCACGGCCCGCGGAATTGAAATCGGAACCCGTTTTGAGGATTTGAGGGATTGCCTGAAGCTTACTTCCGGCCGTCCGATCAACTCGGCTAAAGCGCTGAGCAGTACAACCTGACAAGTCATGCGACCCGCAACGGCGCCGCGTTGCTCAGCCATGCTGTACCACCCAGGAACTCCATCCAGCGCACGGGTTGTTGTGCGTCTCGGGTTAGAGAGTGCTGCCGCGGCACGCAACAGCAGGGAACGCCACGTGTAAGTGTGCAGGTGATCGTTTGTTGGCGTTGGACGCAGACGCACTCGGAAAAAGGGGCGTCGAGAGCTTCCCAGGCCCGGGCTCAAAGCTCCCCACGGACGATCAGATGACGCCCTCGGGACAGCTTCCCTGACTTAGAGCCCAGTGGGTAACGAGAAAGATAGCGGCCCACCATGCGCTTCTCGGCGTCTCATCTCTCATCAAGTTGTCAACGCCAACAGGGCAAGGAATTAGGGGTGTCCACGAGGACGGTTGGCGGAGCCAGGTACGCCCACCCCCTCCCGAGCCCCGCTGGCAGGACAAGTGGTGATCGCCCGTTTTGGGCGAATGGGGTGCGTCGCACGTTCGCCACTCGGGCGTTTAGACGGTATGAAAGGCCGTCGTTAATGCGGGGAGGAAACACAAACACAGGGAGGGATGCGTGCTCGCTTGGGGAAATCTGTCAGGGCTGGCCCCTTTGGCCGATGACAGCTCGGCGCTGTGCCACTGTTGACCCCTGCCCGTGCGTGCCCCGTGTGAGACATTGCGCGATGGGAACCCTACTTCTCTCGCAAGGGGGGGACGTAAAGGAATTGTGCGAGCGGTGTTCCCAGATTGCGCGACTCGAACGGGTTATATCATCGGACCACCAACTTTTTCAGACGACGGTTGTACTGTATAGACACGATCACAAGAAAGTACCCTGTGAGGTGAGCGGCTTCCGACAACGTACGAACGTTCACGGCATAGTTCCTTCTGCCACACACCCTGTGCCGTACCGAGTACCCCGAATAGATAATGCGCCCATCCATCCAACCACCTATGTATGGCTCTACACAGCTCCGAGGCCGGTTAGGTTAGCAAGCCCCCAATGAAAGCATCCTGGCGACTCTGTGGCAGTCAGGCTTTCCGCTTTCAAGCCACCCGACTGGTCCGGCGAGGGAGGGAGAACGTTATGCCAAGCCAAGCGTCTTTGGGATGATTGCATCAAATTCACACACCGGCGGCGTGAGAAGGGCACAAAGTGGGAAGAAGGTCTCCAGGCCAGAAGGGCGATATCACGACCGAACCACCGGGAGTCGAATAACCTCCTCAGGCCCCGTCACAAGCCACCACCACCAGCCACCAGCCACAACTCCGGTACAAGTAGTGAAGCATGCACTACTGCCACTGACACGGACACCGACCCTCACAGCCTACCTACATTCATTGTATCAGGTCTTATTATTAGCATGCTCCACCTACCCAAAACCATCTTATGCCGCAAGCAGGCCATCATCAAACTCACCTCACTACTGCCGCTTCGGAGTTGAGTTTTGTCATTTGGCACTCAGGCAACTCAGCAGCACCACCTTCGACTTTGCCATGATATGATTGATCGGTTTCAGGGCGTGACATCGTGGTGTGACAGGTCCTCATGGGGGTGCGCTGTGAGCGCGAGGAACGACCTCCGGCGCAATCCTGTGCCGTGGTGCAGCTACCGCTACGAAGGTCCCTTGTGTGTCAGCGACCGGGCCTGAATTGAAGTGTTTCTCGTTCCAGGGGGGAGGCGAGGAGCGTTTCTGTTCCCGTGGTGCCGTACATGAGCCAACCCGGAACGCATCGTATCAGGGCGGCGACAAAGGCGCTATTCCGACCCCGTTGCTCGTTGCTGCGCAACGCAACAAGTAGCTAACGACGCGATGGGCCGCAGGGACAGAGGCAAAAATATCAATATCTCTGTGCCGTGGTCGTGGTCAAGACAACGTCGCTCAGCAAGCCTGAGGGTGCCCATGATTGATATCATCAATATTGCAATTACACCGCCGGTGAGGCGGAAGATGGGGTAGGGGTATTGCTGTGCGTAAACCATCCTACTGAGGAAAGATGAAAATGGGGGGGGGGGGGGGGGAACGCGGACTATGATGGGTAGTGGTTTTACAGGGTTCTTGGATTACATGGGGGGTCCGTCGTTCGGTACGTACATGTCAGCAAGAAGGGGAACGAAAATGTTCCAGTGTGGTACGAGCCAGGAATGTCGTAAGAGGTCAGAAACCGCCGAGACATCCATCCACGTCCAGCACATTGAACGAGCTTTTTAGCACTGGGCGGGAGCCGCCTGGGGATCCGCTATGGCACTGGGGCTTCTTGCGCTCGCTCGCATGCGGCAGGAGGGATAAAGTGGCTGGGGCGGAGGTGCGGTCGATGATGGATATGGGCGGGTGTCCCGTGGACGGGAAGCGCTTCGGATCTGGGGTCCTGCTGTTGCTGTCCGACTCGGACGACTCGGACGAAGACAGGTCGGGGATGAGCGACGGCAACCTGGCCTGCAGGGTCCGAGGGGGCGGGGTGCCGATGTTGTTTGGACTTCAAGTTGTGTGCTGGTTTACGTTTCGGTGGGGAGTGCTCGGTGCTGAGGGTGTAGTAGGTGCGGTCATAGCGCGCTGGGAGAGCGCATTCGTTGCTGACCACTTCGATCGGCTTGCGGTCGTAGTCAGAGTCCGCTTTGTGGACGTGGGAAACAAGTTGCGTCTCCGGGAAGTGCACGTGATGGGCGACGGCAGAGCGGAAAGCGCTGTTTGACGGATCTGACTGTCCAAAGACCGTATTGTGTTTGAGACATGGGCGGAGGGTGGGAATCTGCTGGTGGTGAGACATTGAGAGGGGCGAAAATGAGGCGAGGAAGGTAGGTGAGGTCCTCGGACCCACTTTATGGGAATGGGGAGGCGACTACGAGGGAGGCAGTAAGCAGCAACAATCAGACGCATCGAGCTTTACTTATAGCATCAGATCGGCGTGAGCGTTGTGGAGAGGACGAGTTCCCCCCCCTCTCCGTCGTCACGGTGTTGAGCTGCCCGACCGAGTGGCCTATCATCTCCAGCCGGATCGCCGGTTGGATCGCCTCGCCTCGTGTTTCTGTTGTCAAACGGACAGACACTAACCACACTCGTCTCTCCTCTAGCCAAAGTCCCTCATACCAGGTCAACTGTAAGGGCCGAAGGCGAAATTTTCGATGTTTTGTAAATACCCGGCTTCCCGGAGCCTCGTCCGGCTGCCCGTGAACCGTTATCTTAACCCGAATACTACAACAAACGTCACCCTCTGTCCTCCCCGGTTTACTCCTACTGTAGACCGTGGAGCAGCAAACAAATAAAAGTAGCCTGTAACTCGCGCGCCACCTTGTTCCTTCCTATCCCAGGGGATCCTGTTCATCGATAACCTATAAGATAATGCATTGGTCATCTACGGTCGCATGACCCAATCCTCCCTAGTCAATGGACCCTTGTGGAAACAGGTTCGACAACTCGCTGGGGATCCCAATCATAACAAAAATATCTTTTGATGCTGACGCATCGTTAGAGTGAATTAGGCTGCAGTATGTGGTGTGATAATAGTGTGGGTCTGGGTCTGGTGTGGAGTAAACGGAAAATGTGCGGGAATCCAAGATAACTAGGTGGACAAGCGGAGTGGGTGTCAATAACCACGCATCATGCGAGCCACGTGTTTCAGCTTTCCCAAGGATTCGTGGCGAATGCTGGCGGCTTCTTGACGCTCGCGCTGGCAGACACGTCACCAGAATAGGTCGGGAACGACCAGGGATCGCGGTCTGCAAAGGGCGCCGCGAGGCTCATGCTCGAAGTATTTGTGGGCAGTGCCGTCGAGCTCATCGCGGCGAATGATGTGGGACGGAACGGGTTCCCAACCGGTGTCCCAAACCCACCGAAAACGTCCTTTTCAGGGACATCCGGGACCCACGACCCCTCGTCACCATCTTTAAATGGCAGCCTGGCTGTTGTTGCGGCGTGAGAGTTGGGAGAAACCGCAGACGACGAGGGTGAGTGTGATAAAGAGTCCTCGTGCGCATCTTCTTTGACATCATCGGACCTAGATGGCCCAGTTTCGCTATCACCGAGGGATGTAACTCTCGCGGAGGTATATGTCGGGTCACTGGGGTTATCCGTTGCAGGATCGCTTGTCGGTGGAATTTCTAGGGAGCTCGTGACGACAGGCGTGGTTACCTGCCCTTGTTTAGTGGCAGCAACCTGGGTCAGGAGTGGAGGTGGGGTCTCCAAGGGCGGGCGTCCGCTCATATCTTGCTGCGGTTTCTGACCCTCTTTGATGTCTTCAATAACGGCCCTCATCGCTGCAAGATCGAAACCGGCGTGCGCTGGTAGTTCTAAAGCGATGTCATCAACGACGTCATTAGGCTGCTGTCCTGTGACCAAAACACCCGCAGTCGATGGTGTCGAAGCTTCCGACGCATTGGATTCCCGCGGGGGCAAGTCTTCATCGCCCTCAACTTCTTGTCCTGGCCTTTGAGCTTGCCCGACCGAGGTGACGGTGGGAGGGAGCGGTGTGGACGTTGACGTACTTGACTGCGGCTTGGTTCTTGAGAACCAGCCCTTCTTCGTAACTTCTTCCCCTTCGCGCACCACGATACGCTCTTCTTCAAAGTCGGGTTGCTAAAGGGTCAATCGTTACAATTCAAAAACTCGGTTTTACATTGTCGCAGGCCTCACCTCGGGCTCATCAAAGTGGTCAGCTGAGACCGGGAAACCCAGCTGGTCCATTATTAGCGGCATGAAGGTACGGTAACTTATATGTCCCGATATCTTATCGGTGACATCAACGTTCTCGACTCCTGGGATATTCTCCACAGGACGCAGGCCGGCGACAGTCCCCACACCTCCACTCGTCGCGCGAAACTAGGTAATTTAGGACCCAGTCGTTGCGTGCGAATCCGTTCACGAAGCGGCCCGAGACGGCGGAGCGAACCCGGAACCAGGTCTTTCGTGAAGCTGTCAGGGGTGAACCCAGCATGATGACGTCCTGTACAATGCCAAAAGCCTTTTTGTTCGCGAGCTCTAGCAACGCGTAGAAGATGACGCGTGCCCCGAGAGAGAATCCTATGAGTGTGATCGGCCGGACCCCAAGTTGGCGTTGAATGAGAACGTCAGCCAGGACGCTGCCTGCCGCTTTGGCTCTATCAAGAGGCATTACTCCACGGGTTATCAATCAAGTACCCCAATTTTGTTAGGACTGGAAGAGGCGGCATGAGCCGAACGAACACAGGCCGAAAAGGGGCATGCGTACTGATGGGCCACTGTAGAGCGGACATGAGCGCTGTCATCGCAGTGGCTGCAAGAACAGTCTGCCCAATCTGGGACAGTATTTCAGCAGTCAAAATTCGCAATGCACTACCAGTCTCGCGGATCATCTCGGGTTCCCAAAGAACGCTGAAGACATCCCCTACAACCGGATCAAGGACAGTGAAAGGCAGACGTGGGTCGTCCAGCTCTCCGTTCAAAAATCTACGTAAAATGTCACGGGTCGATGATAAGAAGGCAAAAGACCTGCCAAACTAATTGAGGCTCACCCTGGCACTGTGATAATAGAGTTGACTCGTTTGTTGTTGTGTAATGGGAGGATATCAAATGTTCGGACAACCTTAGTTCTCCGGGCCATACCCGTCGCAGCTATGCCAGATCCTGTTAGGACGCCACCAGTTGTGATAACGGCAGCACCGCCGATGCCACCTAGAAAACCAGTAGTCCCAGATATCCCGATCGTTGTGAACGCAGCACCAAGGCCTGCTCCGATTACTGGTGCAAGCAGCCCCGCCGACAACCCGATTACGAGTCCACCACCTGGCATTGAAACCGGTCGATGCAGATTCAGGGAAGGCCAACGGAAGGTACGTACCGAGAGTAGCGAGACCGACCATCATGTATCGTCGCCTTCGCGAGGACTTCTGCCGCTTCTCGATGATATCCCGCTGTTCTAGGCTTTCGATGTCCTCTTGGATTTCTAGCGCCTCCGTCACCCTTTGTTCGAATTTGACCAAGTCTAGCCAACCAAGGCCAAGGTGAACGGCGACCATCTCAAGCAGAACACGTGATCTCGCATCGTAGACACTGTCGGCGATCAGGACCAGGAATAAGTCGCAGAGTACGGTCCACCGGATATCAAGGGTCACGTTCTCATCCGCAGCTGAGAGTGAGGTAGATACGCCAGGAACGGCAGCAGTAGAAGTCGTCTCCAAGACACGTGAAGTCGTTTGGAATGTCGCTGATTTGGGGGTGGCAGGGATCGTTGGAGAGTCCTTTGGCGGGGTGGAGGACTCGACCACGGTGATTTCGGAGATGTCATCGGATTCCGATGACGCTTCTGCCTCTGATTTCCGTAGCTCTGTCTGTCGTTGTGCTTCGGCAGGGATCATACTCTGGGTTAGCTACAGTATGAGTCGTCATGAGAGCCGGCACTAGATCGCTGGGTTGTACACCATGTTCAGCGAGGCTCTCAATCATTTTCTGCTCTGAGGGTCAGATCAGTGACTCTGGTGATCATCATGTACTTAGTCAAACGCACCTGCTGTCGCGAGTTCCATATGGTAATACAACCGACCGAGGATCTTGAGCCGCCATAATTCTGTATCCTGGATTGTATGCTTGAGTTCCTTGACGTTGACTATCTTCAGCCGCTTCAGCATCTCTGTAGACACGAGTGCGCAGACCGCGACGTAGGCGATGCGCTGGGCCTCAGTAAGCATGTTCTTCGTTTGCTGCATCTGGCCGAGCGGCGTCATCGCCTTGTCCTCATCGAACAGATATTTTGTACGAAGATGGACTTCGTCCGCATCTTCCTCCTCACGCGTGCGCACTCGTGTGTAATCGTTCTCGTTCTGTTCGACCTTTGATCGCCATTCATTACCCTCATAATCGACATCCAAGATGGCTCCCGTAGCGTTGCTTATGCCTCCTCCCTGGCTCTCTTTTTTGGTCTGCGGGTTGTAGCGATACTTCTTTTGGTCCTCTTCATCGAGCCCACCAGCGACCCCGGCAAATTCATCGGTATCGCGGACAATGGGCATATCTTCCCAGCCCCCATCATCAAGAAAGTCATCGAATGATGGAGGCGGCGGTGAGGGGATGAGCATGAGGTTCTTTAAGGTGCTCCAAAACAAGGATAGCTCAGGCGTGGAGGGGAGGATGGGACAGCAGGTGGCGAAGTTCCCACACGTATTATGCCCCGCCCAGATCATTACAACTTTCACTGTAGCTGAAACAACACTCCCCCACACACATGTTGATAGCGAGTAAATCGGGCCCTCAAAGCACCGAGCCCCCCACCCCTGGAGAAACGTGGTGTCCTATACGTAACATCACCCCCCTAATTCAACCCCACAACCCGTTCACGAACGACAGGACCCGTGAAAGTCTTTCCAGTCAGCGCAAAGTTTCCCAGTGTAAACGGACGCTTTAACGAGAGTCGCATTGCAAAACTAAACAGGAAATTATACCATGAGCCGGGGGGCTACACCTTTGTTTTCTCCTTCGCTTCCTGCTTCTCCTGCATACGCTGACGTGCGTCTTCCTGCTTTAATGCGGCCTTGACCCTCCTTTGTCGCTTCCTTCGGCCCTTTCCCCGTTTGGGACCTTCTATGAGGATCGGTTCAGCGAGACGTTGTTTTCGTTCTGCTAATTTCTCTGCGCGAACTCTCTCTCGCTTTTTGTCGCGTTTTCTCAGTGTGCTCATGGAGGATTTGAGCAATGTACCGTACGCGCTGAGGAACTTGTCCAGTTTCTCTGATGTGATCTGTGCGATGAAAGGTTTAGCTCCGTAATTTCCACGACGTTATCGAATGTACGCACATGAGTAGAGAACTTCGCTTCCTTCCCGTCAGTTACGCGGATGATGCAGGGATATTCCCGAGAGTCATCCGCAGAATCCATCGTCACGTCATCGCCATCATGTGTTACTGTCAGACCGAATGAGGAGACGAGAGACGATGTGAGAGGTCAGAAGTACACTCACATCTCTTATGAGTGAGCCATATCGTTCCGTGTTCCTTCGACGATTGAAACAGCAAAGATAACCGGGATAAAAACTAGGATAACGGGTCATTGGCCATCCTGCGATAGTTTTTGTACAGGCCCGTTACACTCACGGTGTCGTTGTCCAGCAGCTGCATGAAATCGACGAATCGGAAACAGCGGTTTCGGGATGGTCCCAGCAAGGGTCGATTATGTAATAGGCGAACAGGAGGAGGAGCCTCACCTCGGGCCAACCTTTTTTTTTACTCCAGAGACACAGCGCCTAGAATGACTCATATTTTCTTTCACATCTACCGCTGTGCATCGTCATGCTTCACTCGAGTACGCATGCGACGTTTCCAGAAGCACATGGCGGCGCATCGCTCTTGCTTGCCTTCCACGCCCGACCCCATTCAGCGGTTCTCATCCTCGGCGCCGATCAACTCGCAGCAACTCGTGCTTTCTCTGCTTTAGAGTCCGATTATGAGGTTGTCGTTATTGCGCCAGGCGGTCGCGCCTCCGTGTGCGCGGAACTCGCCTGGCGGGCAGACCACGCCCAACTCATCATTGTCGATTCCGAATCCGGCAGCACGAACACGCCTCCCGGAGGGTCCTTCCGAAGCCCCTTCACCGGCACCCCTGTGAGCGGCTACGACCGTGATGCCCACGTCTTGGCCAGCTACCTGGAAGATCACCACCCCTTAGTCCGCCTCGTTTTCATCACGGACACAGTGCTCGACGGGAGCAGCAGCTCCGTAACACGCCGCAGTCGTGCATCCGCCGAGCAACTCTGCGGCGTATGCCGCGCGCGCGGCGTGCCCGTGAACACGACTGACATGCCAGACCTGTGCGATTTCACCGTGCCAGCTGCGCACCGCGTGCCGGGCACCCCCCTCCAACTCGCGGTGACGACGAATGGACAGGGCTGTCGCCTCGGCACACGCATCCGGCGCGAACTCGTCGCGAGCCTCTCTCATGACGCGGGAACGGCCGTCTTGCGTGTGGGGGAGTTACGCCGCCTTGCACGCGCTGACGGCGAGGCGGAGGACGACCATCACGCGTCGACTCCGAATCGCCCTGTGCCTCAACGGAGCTTGAGCGTGGAAGAAACTGACGCCGAGCGTTCGGCACGGCGGATGCGCTGGGTGGCCCAGATCAGCGAGTACTGGTCATATTCACACCTTTCAAGTCTTACAAAGGAGGGGATGCAGAGTATTCTGAGCGGTGACGGACTCGGCCTTCCATCTGTAGCCAGCGCAGGGTGATTTCGAGAAGAGCTCGCGACACGGGCTTGTTGTTGACCCGTCGTCACCTCGCGGCAAGATATTTCTTGTGGGATCCGGTCCAGGTCACCCAGGCCTACTTACGGTGGCAACGCGTGATATCCTTACGACGCATGCAGATCTTGTCCTCTCGGACAAGTTAGTCCCGGAAGCGGTACTCGCCCTAGTGCCAAAAAATATTCAAGTTCGCATCGCTCGCAAGTTTCCCGGAAACGCCGAGGGTGCGCAACAAGAGATGATGGAAGCCGCCGTAGACGCAGCACGCCGTGGGCTGACGGTCGTGAGGGTGCGTCCCATCCCAAACCCCCCTTTGACTGTCTATACATTCTGATGGAACGTAGCTCAAACAGGGTGACCCGACAATATACGGGCGATTGGGTGAAGAGATACTCTATTTTCGTGAAAAGGGCTTTGAATCTGTCGTCATCCCGGGCATTAGTTCTGCGCTTGCAGGTCCCCTTTGTGCGGGCATCCCGGTCACACAACGTGGGGCTGCAGGAGTCGTTTATCGTATGCACCGGAGTCGCGCGACAGGGCAATGATGTTGTGCTTCCAGGCTATGAACGCAGACGTACCCTCATCATTCTCATGGGTGTTGCTCGGATTGCCCAAGTTCTTCAAACCTTGCAAACTTTGCACCCAGCGGACCGGCGTGATGGCCCTCCTTATCCTGCACACACGCCAATTGCTACAATCGAGCGCGCCTCAATGCCTGATCAACGAGTCATCACATCCACTCTAGCTCACGTCATGACGGCCTTGGAAAGCAATGGAGACCAGCGACCACCAGGGATGATTGTCATTGGCTGGTCTGTGTTGAGCTTGTGGGGGAGCGGAGACATAACTGTTCTAAACAAGGGTGCAGAACAAGATGACGAATCGAGGATTGAGCGATGGTTGGGTGGGCAGTCTTGGAGAGTGACTGAAGGATTTATAGGTGGTTGGGAAGGCTAATGAACTAGTAGAGTAGAGTAGAGACTCGGAGTAGGCCTCGACCGACCTGTCGAGACCCGGAGTTACCCGAATCGCATCAAAAAAAAACCCACAAGAACTGCCGCCGCCGCGCCGTCACAACTATCGTTGCTGCTCTGCTCTGCTGCTCTCGTCGTCGTCGCTGCTGTTGTCTAATCACCTTCCTTCGGCCAGCTATGCGCACGCAAGTCATCTCCACACTCCTTCGTGCCCGTCCCGCAGCCGTCTTGCGTGCGACGCCAAGGCTTGCCCGCTCATCGTCAAGTGCACATCACCAGGAGACGTTCGAGTCATTCACAGAGCGCTACGTCAACTTCTTCCAATCTGCAGAGGACCTTTTCGAGGTCCAGCGCGGATTGAACAACTGCTTTGCGCACGATCTCGTGCCTGCGCCTGCCGTCGTAGAGTCGGCACTCCGTGCGTCGCGCCGTGTGAACGACTATGCAACCGCGGTCAGGATTTTTGAAGGAATTAAGGAAAAGGTCGAGAATAAGGCTCAATACCAGGCATATCTGGACGAGCTCAAGTCGATTCGGGAAGAGTTGGGTGCGTTCTATCTCATTGCGCTTCTCCCACACTTTGTTCATCTTGACCCTTTTCGGCCTCGTATAGGCATAGACGTAAAAGAAGACTTGTTTTCTTCGTAGACAGCATACACTATCACCTCTATTAGTGAGCCTGGTTCCTTACAAATTTCTGCTTGACACCGGCTGAAACTTCTTTTCAGAGTATGTTGGCAGCGCAATAGCTAGTTCGCTTCTCCACACGTGGTGCCATGCGGGCTTTATTATTGACCTTTTTTTTTTACAATCACTATAAGCACTCGTCGGTCATGAGATGGATATAAACATGATGTCTTACGGAGTATGATTCGTGAGCTGGGTCCGACATCACGTGCGAAGAAAAGTCACGCGTTGTGTTTGTTTGACTTTTATCTGGGCTTGATTCTAATCGGCGATAAAAGTCTGTTCCTCCCCCTCCCTCAAATCTCAGCAGCATGGCCACGACTCGGAATGTCCGACATCTCAAGATCAGCAACATTCTTCTGTCTATCTTAAAGAGGACCCGCAATGCAGTGAACTACATCGTAAAGCCACACCCTGTACGAGTCCCTTTTTGTGGTACCACAAAATTTACCATCAACGAGAATCTAGTCCTTCGAGATACCTTGTTCCTACCCAAGTCCTCGGGCTTCCCGTACGCACATGACTGTTGGCTCCCTCACCTGAGCTTATTATGTTCCTAGTTGTGATCTCTGCCACGGCGAAGAAATCCCCTACGCCCTCAGAATATGGTTGGGAGGCTGTGAACGCTTCGATCCTTGAAAGGAATAGCCTTGATGTTGAGTCTGGCATATTCAGAATGACGTCTGAAGACAGCACAGTAGGCTAGCGTTCTCTGCACACAAGCGCATTGTCTTAATCATTTTTCTACCTTTCAAGCAGCATACATTCAGTCTTTACCGTCATGCAGGTCCTTTTTTTTCCCCAGATGTTTCTGAATTGATCTCGCCGCCCTTCTACCATAGCTTCCCCAATCCAGTACAACCGGCCGAGGCCATACTCTGAGGCGAACTAAATGCTCAATCGCGCGCAGACAGAAATCTGTGCACTCTTCATCGTTATCACACCAAGAACCTCACTACTTGGCCGAAAGTTTTGCTGATTCCCCGCCACGTCAATTGGGACCTAAGCCTCTTAGCCCTATTCTCGAGCAAGGAGACTCACCGGGTCCAGATCCTGGCATCATCTCCCCGACTATCAGTACCGATAGTCTTGGAAACTCGGCAGACAGCGCCATTCATTTCGTTGATGAAGATTCCGGGACCATCTTCTCCCGCGCACAACGTGTCACAGGCACCTGCATCTCCACAGAGCAGTTTGCGCTCGAAGCCTCCAGCCTCAAGTCATCCTTATCCCTACACATCGGCAGCACTCCCGCGTGCGCCGCCACCGACCTTGACGAGCATGTCGAGTCGCTACCTTCCTTTGTCCTTATGCTGCCAACACCGGTGTCTCCTCATTCACCGATTTTCTCCTCTGAGGTGCAATTCACAACGGAGAGGTTCCTCGGCACTGCTGAAGCTGCTGCCCCCAACGAACGCGTACCGACGCTTTTGCTCTGCGGTCACGAGGATGGGGGCAAGCTATGTCGTGCCTGCGAGATGCAGCTCTTTGCATGCCGTGCGTTGTTTCAGAATGCCGACGATAGAGCTTGGGCGGCGTTGCGTGAACTATTTGTGCGTCCTACCCAGAGTACGGTTCACGTTCGTGCGGTGCTTTCCTCTCTTGGATTTGGCACTCGATATGCTTCAGGTGTCGGCCTGGGCCTTGCGAGCAGTCGGGATGAGAACTGCCTGTGTCAGAGACGACAATGATGATATCAATCATCAGCGTCCTTTGATCCTCGACACTCTACCGACGGCGAGTCCCAGACCAGTACCCCTTGACAGGACAATCTACCGGTCCACGAAATTTCTCGGCCAGCTACGCGTCCACTTCGGATCATTATGTCTCTCGCTGTCAACACCCACCGGCAATAGGCATCGCAAACGTTAACGTTCATGACAACCGATGGTCTGCCGTGCGGGATTCTTGCTTTACCGAAGAGATGCTACTCTATACTTTGCTCTTTGCTTCAATGGATTCTTCCGTATACAATCGGACCACAGTGCCACGTATTGAGTCATTTTCTGAGCTTGCAGTCGCATTGACGACGAACCTGATCGCTATCGCTATTTTGTCCGAGGACTCTTATCCATCTATCAGGCCACGAGATTGTTTGTGTTGATCACACTCATGTGCATCGCACTAGATCAAGAGGAATGATATCATATGATGCTACTCCCATACTACTTTGACTGTGTCCCTGGAGTGGGTTGTGATATGATGTTGATGATGCGTTGTTTTTATTATCCTTGGGGCGCGTGATCCGTTTGGCGCCGGGAGAGGGACACCGGGAACAACCGGTCCTTCTGTCGAATGTTTGTGAGCTCGTGACCTGCTGTTTACGTCATGTCCTTGTTGCGCACCAGGCTCGCGATACTTAGACTCTAGGCAAGAGCGATAGCCATAAATGTTGTGTCGTTGCAAAGAAGGATCTACTCTGGCGGGACAGACACGGCCATCTCGAGGATAAAGAGCCCTCTCGTGCGGAAAGGTAGTAGCGATTGCTAAAGCTATGGATGGGGATCTCCAGAGGGCCAATGTATGGCGACACAGAAGACTCGGTGGTCGTAGCAGCGCCATGACGGCGCCAGAACTAAGTAGTGACCACATATGGAGGGCACAGAATTAACAAACGATCTGTCTTTTCCTGAAGAGTGAGACCGTAACTGAGACGGGATGGGGCAGCCATCTCCACGGCCGCAGTTGCACGCGGACCTGAGCACCACGAGTGGATTTTGGGTGGATCGTATCTTCAAAGGATAATACGATTGATTGTGATGGCATGATGGTTCGGCTCGCTCCCCCGCGCAGACATTTCCCCTCCCCTATATAAAACGGCATTCATCCGAAAGCCTTGGTCGTAGTACTCTTGTGCAGGCGACGACTCGTCCCCACCGTGATGATGGTTCGCGTCCGAGGCAGCACGCTTTCGGTGTCGGCGTCTGCTCTGCTCGCCTGTCTCCCCGTCGCTCTCGCCTTTAGCCCAAGTTTCCCGTACGGGACGGAGAAGGTCCGCGGGGTGAGCCTTGGCGGATGGCTCGTGCTCGAGGTACGCCATATCCATCCGCGTAACGGACACGCACATACGACGAAGACTGACGCGAGGGGGGCAGTCCTGGATCACGCCCAGCTTGTTCGACGATGCCGGAAACACGGGCATCGTGGACGAGTGGACGTTCGGAGCGTTGCAGGACGGGTCCACGGCGCAACAGGCGCTCATCGCCCACTGGGACTCGTGGATAACGGAAGCCGACTTTGCCGCGATCGCGGCTGCCAAGTATGTGTTCCGTTCCGAGCGCGTTATCTCCGCCGGCCCATGGGGTTGGATGACGTCATTGTGATCGTTCAGCTTAAACCACGTGCGTGTGCCGATCGGGTATTGGGCGTGGGAAGTCGGGCCTGGTGAACCGTACATCCAAGGACAGCTCGCTTACCTGCGGAAGGCCGTCGACTGGGCCAGTGCCTACGGCCTCAAGCTGATCATCGACTTGCACGGTGTCCCTGGCAGCCAGAATGGGTGGGTGTGGCCCGCGCGACTTTGTGATGAGGGGGCAATAAAGCTGAAAACGGCCGTAACGCAGGTTTGACAATTCGGGACACAGGATCTCTCAACCCCAGTGGCAGTCAAATCAGACCAACATTCACCGCACCAACAGCATTCTGAAACGCATCGCGAGCGAGTTTGGTCCTCAGTATCAGACCGTGGCTGCGATCACGCCAATAAACGAGTTTGTCTTTAGTGGCCCCCTCTCAAGTACAACTACAACTGACCAAAAACCAAAATAGGCCTGCTGGATACAGAGGGCAAGCCATGCTCGATGCCACGCGCCAATATTACCTGGATTCAGTATGGCAACATCAGGGCGTCGTCGCCCAACACACTGGAACTCATCCATGACGCCTTTGAACCGCTCGACCATTGGAATGGTTGGCAGCAACCGCCGAAATACCAAGGGGTGGCCATGGACACCCATATCTACCACATGTTCTCCAATACCGTGGGTACCTCCCACCTTCCTCGAAGGCCTCCCGCCAAAGATCGTTCTCGCACTCACACCCGACGCGACATATAGCGCGCATCGTGGACGCGGTCGCAGCACATATCGTACGCGTGCGGCCAGGGCGGCAATCTCCAGAACTTCAACGATCAGCTGTTTACCATCGTCGGGGAGTGGACGCCCGCCGTGACGGACTGCGCGACGTACCTCAACGGACGCGGCGTCGGCGCGCGATACGACGGAACGCACGTCGGCTCTCTCCGCGTGGGCAGTTGCGCGGGGCTGACCGGGTCCGGCGCGTCGTTCAGCCCGAGCTACAAGACGTTCCTGAGGCAGTCCTGGGAAGCTCAGGTGACTGCGTACGAGAAGGCGAGCGGGTGGATCATGTGGACGTGGAAGACGGAGAGGGCGGACGAGTGGTCGTATCAGGCGGGCTTGAGGTATGGCTGGATCCCCGCGAACTCCACTGCGCGCCAGTTCCCAGGAATCTGCGGCTAGTAGTTCGAAGGAAGTGCTTTTTCGTATTCGTATCCGTAATTTATAGGAGTCATCTGAACGTAGTAATATGAGTATGATAACAAGTAATGCGATGCCACTGGAATGATCTCCTCAGGAGCCTTACATTACAATGGTCTGTCGGCGGTGCACAACGTCGCACTCACGCTCCATGAGCGCCCGGAGTTATACTCGAATTTCCGAGATGTAGCTGTGCTGTGCCCTGCACTGCTGTGAGTCATCGCACTCGCATTTGCATTTATTTTTGCTTCCTTTCCATATCGCGATCACGTGATCAAGCAATGAACGCGGCGGTCATCCGGACCAATTAAATGCACCTACGAGGGTTCCAAAGCCCCTGATATCGAGGGACTACATAAGAGCCATGGGTTTCCTCGAGCCAGCCAAAGAAATCTCAATCCGTCACCATGATCATGAGTATGGTTATGAACTCTGCGCTGAATACGAACGAGCAACGTGCGACCGACTTGACCGGTCCGTCTTGTGCCAATCACTCGCGTCGTTCGACTAATTTTTAAAATCGCTCTAGGTCGCCGCTCCCCCTGCAGGGTCAGGGTCTGCTCGGTCGAGCGTATCCTATAAAGATTGCGTGAGTCCACCATCCTCAGTCCCTCTCGTTTTCTCAACCGAACGGTAACCGTCCGTCCCCCCCCCCGGCACATACAGAACTCATCTGCGTCCTCCTCGCGTGCCTCACGCCCACGCCTCACCCGACGGGAAGGGGAACAACGCGCCCCTGTCTCTGCCCTCCTCTCCTCCACCACCCCCTTTACCCCCCCATCCACGGCCACGACGACGACAGACTCCCTGGCCTTCGCCGACCGCGATTCCGGCGTCGTCTTCTCCGGCCTCCTCAAAGCCTCCGGCGAGCGCATCACAGCGCACGAATTCCGCCACAAGGCCGGCAGCAGCGGCAGCGTCCTCGCCCCCACCCTCCACCTCATCATCCCCCCTCCCGCCATCCCAAAGGAGGGGCGGACGGACGAGAGCCCCCTCCCGATCCGCCCCACCTTCACGCTGACGCTCGCCTCGCCCACCGCCCCGCGCTCCCCTATCCACCCGCGCTCCCTGGCATCCACGTCCACGACGACGGGGACGCCCTTCACGCGCGCCTCCTACCACGCCCAATCCAAGCGCGCGGCGCGGCGCAGCGCACGCGTGCCCTGCCTCCCGCAGTACTGCCCGCACACACTCCGGCCGTTCGTGGCCCCGGCCAGCTGCAAGCTCTGCGCGCTGCAGCTCCTCGCGTGCGAGATCTGGTGGTCCTCCCGGAATCGTGACCACGGCAGCACGCACGGCGCGGCGACGACGCTCTGCGTGCCGCAGCTGCTCCCCAGCGCCTGCACGCCCACCACGCGCGCGATCTTTTACGCCCTCGGGATCCCGCTTGGCGAGCTCGATCCGTCGTGCGTCGATTGGGACGTCGTCGAGGCCATCATGTTTGTTCCTCGCGCGGTGGAACCCCGCAGACGCAAAGGCAAAAACTCTCTTGTTCGCCCATCGTCGCACATACGAGTTCTTTTCCGTCGCGTGCGCCATGTCCTCAGTGCACCAGCCCGTGTGCCCATGACTCCGACGACTCTGGTTTCTCATAGGACTATCGTACGACAGTAGTTTAATGAACATATTCCTTCCGCTGGCAGTGCTTGGGATGTGGATGCCTCAATGGACTTGTTTCTTGTGTACACGCGCTTTTAGAATACTACACTCATGCGAAAGCTCTCTTCTTCGGAGAAGAATGCCAACCATCACGCTTGCCTTGCAATTATTGCAATACTGTATTGTCCGAATATAAAAGAGTGACTATAAAAGAATGGGTATGTGCGGTAACGAGGGTGAATTAGTAACTCTGCTTAAAAGAACTCCAAGCGGTACGCGTCAGCCGCAAATGGTGGGATACAAGTGGTCGTTAGGGTTCTGTGGAATCCAGCCATACTGGAGGCCGGCCGAATACGACCATTCGTCCGCATCTTCTGTTTTCCACGTCCACATCAACCAGCCACTGGCTTTCTCGTATGTGATGACCTTCAAAAGTCGACATCGGGATCAACACGCCACATGCTGATGAAACGGGGTAAATGTCAACGGGCTCACCTGCGCCTCCCATGTTTGCCGCAAAAAGGTCTTGTATGACATTGTGAACGTTGAACCCGACCCGGTCATTCCGACACAACTTCCATAGCGAGGAGCACCAGGACTGATAGTCCCATCATACCGTGCACCGACGCCACGACCGTTGAGGTATTTAGCGCAGTCCGTCATTGCCGGTGTCCATTCGCCGACGATAGTCCACAATTGGTTCTGATTGAAATCGATCAGACGCGCCGCGTTGCTGCACGCCGACTGAATATGCCCCGAGTCACTGAGCGCCACTTGCTGAGGCGGTCAAAAATTTCGTTAGAATGCCAATGTTGAGTAATGTCAAGATTGCGAACGGACCTGGTCGCTGAACATCTGATATATGTGTGTGTCCATGGCGACGCCAGTGAATTGATCGCGTGGCATAAAGTTGTTCCAGTAGCTCAGAGGCTGGAATGCATCGTGTATGAGGGGGACTATATCGCCCAGCTGGCCGTTGGGATACCTTAATCGAAGTGTGTTCAGCGCGTGGTGATAACTTGCCGGTGGAGGGTGGGAGGTATTTACCGAATACTTCCGTAGGAGTCGTACCAATATTGACGGGTGACGTCGAGCATTTGCTGACCGTCAAATCCAGCCGGCCTAAAAAGTAGTCAGCACGACATCGCTGTGAAAGCAAACAGGACACGGACTCGTTGAGCGGGCCAATCATTGGCACAACATTGGGATTGCTGCTGAATTCATTGGCAATGAGCTTGAGGACGTCATTCGTGCGGGCGACATTGGTTTGGTTCGATTGCCATGTGGGGAACGGCAATTTGTGACCGGAATTATCAAACCTGAGTGGGATGAGATACGGGGGACAAGCCAGTGTCTCTCTCATACCCGTTTTGACTTCCAGGGGCCCCGTGAAGATCGATGATAACCTTGAGGTTGTAGGTCGCTGCCCACCCAATGGCCTTAACGAGGTAGTCGTGCTGCCCTTGTATGTACGGTTCTCCGGGACCGACTTGGTAGGCCCAATACCCTATCGGGATGCGCACGTGATTGAGCCTGAAATCGACAATTTCAGTGACACAGCAGTCACGTGTGGGACAGACAACCCAACCCTGCAGCTGCGATTGCCTGAAAGTCCGCTTCGGTGATCCAAGTGTTCCAGTGGTTCTGCAACGCCGCGGTCGCGACGCTGCGGTCTTGGAGTTGTGTGAACGTCCACTCGTCAACGATGGCAGGGTTGCCCGTGGCGTCAAACAAGCTCGGTTTTATCCATGGCTATGTGACGATGGTGACAGTTGAGGAAGCGGAGAGAGATCATAACACACCTCGATGAGGAGCCACCCCCCGAGGTTGACGCCGCGCACTGTTTCAGAACCATAAGGAAACCCAGGGGAAAAGGAACGTCGTGAATGGCGGGATGGATGGGAGCGCGCGAGAGAAAGTGTAACAAAAAGGAAGGGGAGTAAAAGAGTGATGATCATGGACGATGGAGACAGACCTACGGGAATGAGGAGGGAGGAAAGGAAGGGGGGGGGGGAGAAAGAAAGAAGGGGGGGAAGGATACAGCTTTAACATGGGCCATCGGGACCAACAAAGTCCAGGTCATCCACACAAGCGAGATCTCTGCTCAATCCTCGCAGCACACTCTGAATTGGAATGGTGAAACCCACCAACTGCAAGCTTTACGGTAATGCCCGTAGGCGGTAGCAGGCGCCTGTGGACCACGCGAAGGTATAAATAGCCGAATCGACGATTAGTCCGTGGGGCCTCCCTTCCTCCCCGACATGGCCCAGTCTCGAAACAGATTAGGCTATGGCTAGCCGCTAGTTTTTCCTTCCATCACTCGGACATCGCTGTCCGCTCGGCTGTCTCTGATGACGCTCCAACCGAACCTTTGGAGCTCGGCTCGGGTTAAAATGAAACTTCTATCTCTCTGCTCGTGTCAACGTGAGGCCGTTGCTGTCGGATTGGGCGTTGACCTACGGCGCACACTCCCGCCGTCTCTAGCTTCTGGAACGACAGATGATTGAGATTCGACGCACGTGAGTCAAATCAAAATTTCTCGTCGAATCCCGGTCTCCGAATCATTCCTTCTTTGGCGTCCGCACGTTCCCACCGTGAGGTCTCAAGTTCGCGTGTGGGTCATCCGCCCCCATGGATCTCATGCCTTCCCTCCTCGCCTTTGAGCGACATTGTTTTTGACACTATGACCCTGTTTGACGCGTGCAGAGACCGAGTAGGCATCTCTTATCTTGCGCGATCAAGTTTCAGAACTCGACCCCCCGTTTATTTTCGCGTCGCTTCTCAACGTAGATACCCCCGCAGGTCGATGGTTCTGTCTCTTGTGGCCGGCCACTCCTTGACTCGCCAGCAATCCGTTCGGTCAGCACTTTCGTTTGAACCCCGAGCTGCCCACATCTATCTTATTGAGACAATGCCTTGCTTTCTGAGACTCCATGTGGTGACCACACAGAAAGAAATGAGTGCGCTTCTTCTTGGCCCCTCTCCAGTTTAACTGCTACATTCTCATTCAAGAAGAGCCTGTCTTGTTATCGATCAAGCAGATTGTTTCATCGTGAGCTTGTTCATACCAACTGTCTGACGTCTTGTGCTCTGGGACGCGGTAGCGATACTCTTTATTTATTCCGGTCTTCATTCTTCTGTGCCAGCGTTGTAGAGGTATCTATTACTTTCATCGTATGCGGAGCAAATTCTTGCGCGCGCCCTACACCTACAATGTAACTTTATTGTCCGAGCGGCAAGGCACAGGTATTCTAGCGTCTATTCGTAATGAGTATCTAAACGAAAATGGTCTCTGATGAGTCCATTGTCCACCTAGTCCATCGTCCAGGAATCGAAATCGTTTATCTTGGGACTCAAGTAAAGGTCCATCAACGCGCAATCCTAAGCATCAACCAGCAGATATTGGGATATAGACGTTGAGTAGGGTCGCTTGGGATCCAGCCATATCGGAGGCCAGCAGAGTACGACCATTCGTCCGCACTTTCCGTCTTCCATGTCCACTGTATCCAGCCGCTTCCTTTCTCATACGTGATAACCTGTCCGAAGTATACTCCGTTATCAGCATCGCATCCTACCTCACGAATGCGAGCTGATTTGCATGAGCTCACCTGCGCCTCCCATGAATTGCCGCAAGAAGTTCTTATAATCCTGACTGAATGACCAACCTGGGCCGGTCAATCCGTTGCAACTCCCGAAGCTCGGAGCACCCGGGTTGATGGATCCATCGTACCGAGCACCAACCCCGCGACCATTAAGGTATTTAGCGCAATCGGTCATTGCTGGTGTCCACTCGCCAACGATCGTCCAGAGCTGATTTTGATTGTAGTCAGATAAGCGACCCGCGTTTCCGCATGCCGACTGGATATGTCCCCCATCGTCAAGCGAGACCGTCTGCGGTGGGGAGGTGTCCATGAGTGTGGCGACTGGGTATGTGAAGGGGCATAAATGGGCGAGCATACGTCGTAGGAGAACATCTGATAGATATGTGTGTCCATGGCGACACCAACAAATTGCCCCTGAGGCATAAAGCCATCCCAGTAGCTCAAGGGCTGGAATGCGTCATGAATGAGAACAACTATGTTGCTCCGCAAGCCGGTGGGATATCTTGGAGGGTGGATCTTCAGTATGTCGTCATAGCTGGCCAGCACAGGAGTGGGTATGTTACCGGATGTTTCCGTAGGAGTCGTCCCAGTACTGACGGGTGACATCGAGTACTTGCTGATCATAGTATCCAGCGGGCCTAGAATTCTGGCTTCAGTGTGATATCATCGAGGTCGCATAACAGGCTGGCAACCCACTCGTTGAGCGGAGCAATGACCGAGACAACATTTGAAGAAGATCGGAACTCGTACGCTAGTTGCTTGATAACCTTATTTGTGCGGCCGATATTGGTCTGATCCGTCTGCCATTTGGGGGACGGTAGCCTTTGTCCAGAATTATCGAACCTGGGATATATTGTGCAACATCGTCAGGAGAAGAGTCGAGATGAGAGACCACACGATGCGTGCCCGTTTTGACTTCCAGGGGCGCCATGAAGATCAATGATAACCTTCAAGTTGTATTTCGCTGCCCAGCCGACAGCCTTGAGGAGGTAGCTATGTTGTCCTTGGATAAACGGTTCCCCGGGAGCAACGTTGTACGCCCAATACCCGATCGGTATGCGCACGTGATTAAGTCTAAATTTGGAAAGGAAATTTGGAAGGAACAATGCGCTCCCTCCGTTCAGCTCGCGCCTGGCAGCGCCTTGCTTGTAAGTAACGCACGCACCCGGCACCCGCGATTGCCTGAAAGTCGCCCTCGGTAATCCATGTGTTCCAATGATTAAGCAATGCTGCTTGCGCGACATTGTAGTCTTGGTACTGTCCAAACGTCCACTCGTCAACAATAGCGGAATTGCCCGTGTTTTCGAACAAGCTTGGTGTTATCCACGGCTGAGGGATGGACGTGGCAGATGATTCGAGATGGACGAAAGAGAATAGCACACCTCGATGACGAGCCACCCTCCGAGGTTGACACCGCGCACAGGTTGAGAGCCATAAGGGAACCCAGGAGTGAACGCCGGTTGGTTGTTCCACATTGGAAAAGACCGAGCAATAGGAAGTGTGGCAAGAAAGCAAACTAAGGAGTGGGTGGTAAACATGGTAATCATGGCGAGTCACTGGAGGGGGAACCAGGAAAGGACAGGGGGGTGTAGTATGACGAGGGAAAGGAAATGGAGGCCAGGAGGACAGCCATCAAAAAGAAGTTGGTGTGGTGAACATGGAAGCTCCATTGCTGTGGTTGCGCTCCATTCACATGTAGCACCGCTCACTCTCCCTCATGCCAGTCACTTCGACATAAAACCCGCGGAAGGCGCACAAAAATTGGCCGCTTCTGCTCGGTTATTACGATGCGACTCTCCGCAGTACCCCCACCGCGTCTGTGAATGAGCCCCACTCGTAGACTCCACTTGCGGGAGAGGCCCGACGTGACCTCGGCTCGGCAAAGAGATTAGAGTAAATGACGTTACATAATCCAGATCTTGCTGGTCGATGGTTAACGGACACTTTTACTTACCCGTGGCGCTAATGGTTTGAGGAGATAACATATAGATAACAAGTCCAGTGGCCGTGGCTGCGCTGACAGTTTTTTTTTAATCGAGCGCAGCGGTGTATACTGTATGCGCGCTGTGATGGCCATGGGGCGCTGTGCAAACGGCGTTTTCCGACCTTCCCTTTCGTGTACTTAACTTCCCTTGCCCAAGGTACCCTTTTGTCCTCAAATCATGGCCGTTGATCCTCTCCGCGCGCGCTATGACACCGCCGGCCAGGGCCACCTCTTCACTTTCTGGCCCCAACTCTCAGAATCAGACCGTGCTGCCCTCGCCGCGCAATTAGAGGCGCTCAACATCGAGCGCGTCAATCGCGTATACGACAAGGCCGTCGCTGCAGAGCAGAGCGCCGGCACGACGGAAGACTCTATAGAGCCCTTGCCCCAAGGTGCCAGCGACAAAGTCACCCCCAACTCGGAGAAGGAGGCTGAATGGCGGGCGATAGGCCTCGCGGCTATCGCGCGAGGCCAAGTCGGCGTCCTCCTCATGGCTGGTGGCCAGGGCACTCGTCTCGGCAGCTCGGCCCCCAAGGGGTGCTACGATATCGGTCTCCCATCGCACAAATCGTTGTTCCAGTACCAAGCAGAACGCATCGCGCGCCTGCAGCAGGTCGCGCAAGAGGAGACGGGCAAACCCGTCGGCTCGGTCGTCGTGCCATGGTACATCATGACCAGTGGGCCGACACGGCGAGAAACCGAGGAGTTTTTCAAGACAAACACGTACTTTGGGCTCAAGCCAGAAAATGTCGTCTTTTTCGAACAGGGTGCGTGGATGGGTCCTTGGTGCCTACATCCCTCGAGACGTAACCTACGTAGGAACGCTCCCATGTCTCACGATGGATGGCAAGGTCCTGCTGGAGACCAAGTCCCGGGTTGCCGTTGCGCCAGACGGTAACGGTGGCCTCTACGCCGCGCTGCGCACCCAACTGTCTCCGACCGACAAACATCGCACCGTACTCAGCGATCTCGAATCGCGCAAGGTCCTCTACGTGCACGCCTATTGCGTCGACAACTGTCTCGTGCGCGTCGCCGACCCGGTCTTCGTCGGCTACGGCATCAGCAAGCGCGCCGACTGCGCGGCCAAAGTGGTCCCCAAAGCGTACCCGACTGAGGCCGTCGGCGTCGTCGCGCTCCGCCGCGGCGAGTACAACGTGGTAGAGTACTCCGAGATCTCCGCGGCGCAAGCCGAGGCGCGGGACCCGGCGACCGGCGAGCTGCTCTTCCGCGCCGGGAACATCGCGAACCACTTTTACACCACCGCGTTCCTGCGCGGCGTCGCTGCGTTCGAGGACGAGCTGGCCTTCCACATCGCGCGCAAGAAGATCCCGCACGTGTCCCTGCCGGACGGCGCGCCGATCAAGCCGGCCAAGCCGAACGGGATGAAGCTCGAGATGTTCGTCTTTGACGTGTTCCCGCACACGACGCGCTTCGCCGTGCTCGAGGTCGCTCGCGCCGAAGAGTTTTCTCCGCTGAAGAACGCGCCCGGGACCGGCGCGGACGACCCCGAGACGAGCCGCCGCGATCTCCTCGCGCAGCACCGCCGCTTCCTCGAGGCGGCTGGCGCGACCGTCCGGGAGGGCGTGGAGATCGAGCTGTCGCCGCTGGTAACGTACGCTGGTGAGGGTTTGGCAAGCAGCGTCAGGGGCAAGACGTTCGCGCGTTCGGGTGTGGTGAGCGCGGTGGAGGAGCTGGACGCGCTGGCTGCTTGATCGGGGGAGGAAACGGAGAAATGAAGGATGGACCCGTGCGTGGTGGACGTGAATGTTTAAAAAAAGACTACTGATGATGATAGGGGAGAAGACAGGCGCGCAACGACACTTTTCCAATGAATGGAGGCGGTTGTACAATTGCACCCAACACTCGCTGTTTGGCGAAAACTGTGATTCCCTCTCCTAATTGATCCATGAAGGGACGAGAACAACGACAAAAAGTGTGTGCGGTTAAGATACATTGGTATTGAACGACGGCGACGCCCCAGTCGCTGACCGTCAGCTTGCTCCATTTACCACTCCGCCCTCCGCCCTTGGCAGTCGGCCGCCCCCCCTCTTCTCTAGCTCTTCTCGAAGCGAAGCAAATAAGCGCTGTGTACGCTCGGCATTGGGCTGTAGATTTTCAATCTCGGTCACTCAGGACGACCACGCTCATAGGCGAAACAGACGCCCCGTGGAAGGGCGGGAGGAAGGGGGCTGTTTGGGTGAAGAAAAAAAAAAAAAACTACGCGTACCTCTTTGCAACAGGATATCAACCGTTCCACCAACATTGTCTGGCCCTTCTGCGCATCGTCTAGCTCCTTTCGAAGTTGTTGATTCTGCAAAGAGGAAAGGTCACCCCCGATTTTCAGGATGGGGATCGGTACGAGTGGGTCATCATGATTAGGAACAAACGGTGACGTGACGTGCCTCTTCCTCCACCTTTTCCGCTCGCGTTTTCTCCCCCTCCGCGATCTCCTTTTGCTCTGCGGCTCGCGCGCGGGACAGCAGGACCTCGAGTTCCTTGGACCGGATGACGCACTCGAAATGACGTTCTCGTAGTTCGTACTGTCGAAGGATGTCTTTGAGGCGTTTACGTACGCTGTACGTACCCCAACCATTTGAGTATGCGCCGCAAAACGAATCTGGCCACGTACATGCCATCAAATATCTCCTCCAACGTTCGCGCTGCCCTGAGGACGCGTGACACAATTGATAGGAAGTCAATAATATCGTTGGCACGTACTCGGCTGGGTCATCAGACCAATATTTTTTCAGATCTTGGCGGTGGGGCTCGTTCTCATCCTAGGATCACAAAAGTCAAGCTTTATTTGCCAGCTTGGTTTGATCGCTCACTGATGCATCTGGGCTCAGACCTTCCGTCAGATCCATGAGCTCGACCGCCAGAATCTCGTCGCCATCTTCCATGCCGGTCTCCTCGGGAGTCTGCTCAGCATCGACCTGACGGCCGCTATGCGTGAAAATGAAATTCGGGCACGAGCTACCGGAGCTCCCAAGAGCGCCCTGCGCGACGCCATTCATCAATTTCGGGGGCCCGTTCGGCTCGCTGGTCTTCTTCCCACCGCCGCCCGTCTCCATGCGATCTGTCCATGCGGCGAAGAGCTTCATGAGTTTCGTCTTGCGTGAAATCTTGAAGAAGAGCTCGGCGCGATAACGGCAGACGACTTTGACGACGATGTCGGGAGACTGACGGTACTTGAGGTCTTGCAATTTGGCCTTCTCTGCGCGCCGGGAAATGTCATTCTTCATTTGCACGAGCTAAATAGGAGTACATTGAGAGGGAGAGCTCGCTTGGAGTGTGGAATTTGTGCGCACCTCG
This sequence comes from Russula earlei, assembly GCA_025769875.1. Lineage (NCBI taxonomy): Eukaryota > Fungi > Basidiomycota > Agaricomycetes > Russulales > Russulaceae > Russula > Russula earlei. Next base: position 65,925 of record JAGFNK010000015.1, read on the forward strand.
TCCTGGGCTTCTTCTACGGATTGTGATAGCCGCTTCCCGTCCTCCTGGAGCTGATTGGACTTCTAGATAGTAGCGGGGTTTTCATGGCTTGTACTCACCCTCAGCCGCTTGTTGTCCTGAAAACACCATCAATTCATAGGGCAAACTTACGACCATGACAATGCAGACCTTCTGTAACTCCCGTGCCAGGTTCTCCATCTTATCTTTGTCTGATTGGCCTTTGTAAGTTGGTTTTTCGCTACAACGAGTGTCAAAGTGTGGAAGGGGGAGAAATATATGCATAAATGCACCAGCGTCCTTGTCTTTAAGCAACTTCTGCTTCTCCTTCTGGTGCTCGCGCTCCATGCGCTTGAACTCTGCAAACTGTGAAGCCTCAGCACACAATGGCGGGGCGCAGATGGACGATGGCGGAGGCGCACCAGCTCAATGTACTTCACATGCACTGCATTTTCCTCCAATCCGCGTACGTGCTTCTGCGCCTCTTCAGCTGTTGTACACAGAAATGAAGCACGTAAGGTCGAAGTGGGCGTGGAACGGGTGGGGGACGTGCAGATGCGCGTACCAAAGCGTCGCTCCTCTTCCTCTACGACCTCCTCCTCCTCTTCGAGAGCCGCGATACGATTCTTCAGGCTCTCGTACATCGCCGCGGGGTCAAGTTGCGTGTGATCCGCCTTCTTTCTTGACTTGCCATTCGTAGCTGCGGGGAGCAGCTGGCGCGCCGAGCCCGACGGCGGGGTAAGGGCGGGGCCTGTCGGGGGTGGCTTGGCTGTCCGAGATGAGGTGACTGAGGGGGTAGCGGCCGTCGTCGCTGCGCCATTCATGGCGTGGAATGAGGCGACTGGGGAAGGGATCGGAGCGGGTGTTGTTTTGTTGAATTGGATGAGTGAGCCTGAGCCTGATTTGGCGTGCAGTAGGTCGGCTCGGCAGCCACGCGAGTGTGGAGGGAGCGCTCTGGTGCCGCGAGAATGACCACTTGTCACTCGACATCTCACCAGTTTCTATAATGTGCCGCAACAACCAAGAAACATTCTGATCATCAGATCCCCCCTAGTCCACAGTGTCCCCACACTATGAGTGTGAGTGCATTTATTACCCTCACCCAGTCACCCTCTCGTAAAGGATCACGTGGTTAGACGCGTCTCTCCCGCAACTCTCACTCACCACTCACCCTCAACGCGTGCATGAACATCTGTCCTCGTCAACCAAAAGCCCCATATGTCTTGTCAGTCATTGTTTTCAGTCCTTTCTCTCGCTCACCCGCGCATAGATTCATCTTCACCCTCACCCCCTCGGAAGCGGCGACGGATGTCCTCACCCACTTATGACGACCAACTCGCATTTCCTGGTCGAGATGAACTTGAGGCCATCGACAAACTCGAGCTTAGCTTATCTCAGGCATCTTCTCTCTTTCGAAAAGGCACGAGTATAGTGCTCGCTACTGGAACATCGTCGCAAGACTGTTTTGGTCTTGAGGTGCGAACCGTGTGAGCTTGCTTTACATCCCCTGTCTAACCATACGATAGATCTCTCATCGCGTGTCCGACTCTACCGATCTATCTGTCTCAGTACCTTGTCATGCGTCATCTCCAAGACAACATGCCCCCCCTCCGAGGAGTCACGACATTGATGATCCATTCTCTTCCACATCTCGTTCTCCTACGAGGCTCCTTTCCGCATCCGTTTCCAACGATCAGCACACAAACATTACTTTACGCCCATCGGATTTAGAAAGTGGGCAAGGAGAGGATGATATAAGTGTTGAGCAAGAGAGAGATACAATACCTTCAAATATTGGTTTCACCTCCGCCTCTGGCCTTGTAACTTCATCTATGGGATTCACCTCTGCATCTGCTCTTCCCAGTAAATCTGCCACTGTGCCTCGTGACGCCTCGTATTCCCCGCCGCCCTTCGGAGCACTCGATGAAAACGCTCAGTCCGACACTCCAATTGCGCGTGTGTTTGATACTACAGGAAATAAACTGTTTTCAACATTTACGTCTTTTGGGAAGCAGAAGAATATCTTCCAACCCAGTGCTGCTGCGATGAGGACGGCTCTGGAGAGGGCGCAGCGCTGGGCAGCGGAAGACAGTGACCTATACGTCGACCTTCCAGGCGACCACCCGGAGACAACTGCGGATGGATCCATACTTCCTCGAAAGGCCCAGGCAGCTGTTGAGAGCGTTTCCTTCCAGGGCACTCGAATCGATGCGACTGCTTCGGAGTCTGCGAGTGAGGGCCCCCTTGCATCTGGTCGTACAAATGTAGCATACGACATTGTGGGACCCCCGAATCTAGTACGGGACGTGGCTGGAGAGACATTTCGGTCAGCAGCGTATCTTTCGAACCCAACGGCACTCGAGAGTCATCCACGTCAGACGTCGTCCGCTTTGGGCATAGAGGGAACCCCCTCCTTGAAACCTTTCAAATCCCCTATGCCCAATCCGTCTGCTACGAGAAACTCTGGCAATCCGCAACATACATCATCTCTTTTCAACACTGTCGCTTCTACGCCTACCAGGGTACCTAAGCCTGGCGTTCCAGATTCCTCATTCTCTAGTGCTGTAACTGCGTCTAGCCTCAGGTTCTCTACGCCCATGCATATCAGAGGCACGCCAATACGTAATGGACCCATGAAAAAGTTTGTCACTCCCTTCAAGCCAGGCATGAGACCGGGTGAGGCGGGGCATAAACAACTTAAAGCCCGCTATGATGGAGACCGGGACAACATTACGTCCGGGTCTCGTACGGAGATCACATCATCCATAAACAGTGGGCCTAGAAAGCCCACCAGGAGGCGGTTCTTTGACCTTAGTGAGTCCTTGAAAGCTACGAGCTTTGCTCAACTCAATGATGTAACTCGCAGGCACTATGAGGGGTAGAATGACATTGGCCTCGTCGGGGTTTCAGCCGGGAAAACATGGCCCTGAGGTGCTTACAAACCTGGGAATGTAGGTTTTATGTATCTCCTGTTATATCTGTTAGTCACCATTCGAACTTCAGAAATGTGGCTGAGCTGCACGATATCAACCCGAAATCTGCCCTCCAACACAGATTTCATGTCCTCCCTCAGGGCATCTCATATACTGATAGCGTCTCACGAGGACCCACTGATGCTTTGTGGGAGCTCAAAGAACTAGGCTGTCATATGGCCACACAGGAGTGGGTCGACAATCACTGGTCTTTAATTCTTTGGAAATTAGCCGGAATGGTGGCTCTCAACCCGGAGAGCGAAGCCGATAATGATCGGAAACGATGGAGCTGGGCCGAGACGATGCGCCAGTTGCGATACCGGTAGGTTTCTCTTTTGATATCTCTATCATGTCAACCAAGTCCCCGCGCGCAGCTATGAAAAGGAGCTTAATTGTGGGGCACGTCCTGCCCTTCGCCTCATCGCAGCACAGGATGCCTCTGCAGGGCTTCACATGGTTTTTTGTGTTTCGGATATTACCTGGTCGGGAAGCGGGACTGGCGATGATGGCCTGCCCCTTGTGCCTCATCCTACTCTCGAGCTCACCGATGGGTGGTACAGACTACGAGCGCAGGCAGATGATGTGCTTGCTCGCGCAGCACGACGGGGCATAATTCGTGTTGGACGTAAGATTGCTGTTTGTGGCGCGTCGGTGCGCTTCCAGATTCTCTGCCCGTGCTTTAAGGATATACCTCATCCGTACGATTTAGCTTCCACGTAACGCCGAACCTTGCGAGGTGTTGGAGGCGTACGATAAAGTTAAACTCAACATCACGGGCAATGGATCCCATCTTGCACCTTGGTACACCAAGCTCGGCTTCCAACCGCGCCCTGCAATAGCAACACTACATGCGCTCTCCCCAGAAGGTGGGGTTGTACCCTGCCTCCAGTTGGTTGTGACAAAGGTATATGTATATTGATATTACCACATAGCTCCGATCCTGACGTCATGTAGGTGTATCCTATCGCCTTCATCGAGTTCCGTAAGGATGTCGATGGAAACGTCATGCGCGAGGGTCCAAGACGAGAGAAAGAGGAGCTAGCGGCACAAGATGCGTGGTCGGTAGGTCTCTGGATGAACATCGCTATGGCCTTGTTTACCTTGTTTCAGCAGAAGCGTGAGCACGAGTATCGCCGCCTTCGGAAAGAAGCGGAGGACAAGCAAAAGCTCTTGCTCGAATGGGCTCACCGTTTCCAACTCAAGTCCGGCGGCGATTGGCATCCAAGAGACGATGGTGCGTTCCATCCCTTCATCATTGTTATTTTCCTAGATCCATCATATATCGTGTAGAGGATATGCCCGAACATATAGAATCAATGTTCGATGACTGCGAATACGCGTCCGACCCCAGTTCAGTGTTGCGTCGTGCCAGCAAGGCCGAAGCTGGCTGGCTTGCACGTTTCGCGCAAGAACGCGCAGAACAGGAGAGAGAGGCGGTGGACCTTGGACTTGAGCGCGAGCTGCAGGTATAGTAACCACCATGCACTCCTTCACTCTGCCCAGTGTTCACGCAGAGATCGACACAGTCAACGTGTCCACCGCGCGAAGTGCGCAGCTTCCGCGTCCTGCTGACGCATGATGCCTGTACGACGCGACGACCGGCGCGTCGGGTGGCCGAATTGACTGTCTGGGACGTGTTATCGCTGGGGTTTGACGGAACGCCTGCGGGACACTTCAAGGAGGGCCAGAGGTTCCAGGTGAGTCGTGCGCGTATGTTGGTCGCCCATGCTGAGGCACGGCAATGCCGTTTGTTCTATGTCTAAGGTTACGAATTTGCTTCCGACGCAGAAGAATGCGTGGATGGACCGGGGCGTCGAGGGCGCACACGTGTACCTTAGTACGAGCAAGACTTCACGATGGATCAAACTTTAGAGGGCATTTCGTTCGAGTCAATAATCGTCGCTCTGGTATCACCTTCACTTAGCCGAATGGTGTGATGTATTCGCACGGACATGGCCGTACAATAGAAGCGCAGAAGAGGCGGTCAAAGAGGGAAGAAAGAGAACCCCGGAGACCGAAATGGATGGATTGGTGGATAACATCGGCGGCACTGCAGGCGCCTGGGCCATGGGACGACTGAAAATGAAGGTTCTGAAGGGACAACAGGCTCTAGGGATCCGCAACTGCTCAGGCGTGTGTTGGCACTAAGACCTCAGCTGTGTTATATCTGTCGTCACTCGACAATGAGGACGAATGTCAGTAAGGTGCTTCACACAGCCGAGCGCGTCCGCGTTGACAAGTCGTAAATCAAACTGTTCTGGGGTGGAAAGGAACACTTCATCGACAAATTACTTGATGTTTGCGTCGCTTGTACTGAGCGTTGGGCAGGGGTCTTCCCTTTCTTCCTTGTACTGTACAAACGAAACAAGGGACGTGGGAAAGAAGGCGGGCATGGGCACTCGTCCTTTCCAGGGTCCAGATACACATTTCTGAGTAGCCATGAAACAGATGTCAACTGCAGAAGCAGGGAAGGGGCATCGCCAGGTCATCAGTACTTCACTTGATACCGGTAGCATCACCTCAAGCTGTTCCCACTCCTGGGTACCAAAACACACAAGGAGGCGTTAGATGCAAAGTGCGTTACATAGCAAGCCCAACGCCATGGACAAAAGGGATAAAACATAAGTGCAGAGTGTGCCAGTTGTTGATGTTGGGTTGGAAGTGTGAACGACAAGATCGGACTTTTAAAAGAGAAAAACCACGGCACCCAGGATTCCCGCGTGGTCCCCCACCGTGGTACTAACTGGGCGGCACTCTGGTTAACTGCGCAGATCGAACGGGATGCGGTGCTTTCAGAGTCCTATGGCCGTGGATACTGACAACAGTCAGGAAAGGCTCATAACCGGGTTTCCCATCAAATAGCCATGCCACAGCCTGGCCAGTCGGAGAATCGTCGAACCCCTGACCGTACTGATCCCCGCGTCTCTCACTCTCTCATTTTTCTCCACCTTACGCCGTCTCGCCTGGTGTTGCAGACGTCACGAGAGGTGGGTGATATCATCCCCTATCATGTAGCCTCGTTGATTGCAGACGGATTTGTCTATTCTGTTTTTTTTTTTTTCTGATTGGATTGGGGGGAGCAAGGTCAAAGTGCGTGGGCCGTCGTCTAGGCCTGTGATCATGTCAGGGCACCATCGTTCACCCTCTCTCATGCGGGAGCTGTAGCGGCTGGAAGCCCTGAGGCGAGGGCATCCACTCAATCAATAAATCTATGCCAGTTTATTCATCTTTCTGAGTGCGATCAACTTTAGGTTGATCAACATGATGTCGACATCAATATTCACAATGACCCCACCAATTTGCTCATTCACAACGTTCCTGACAGTGCTCACACCCCCGCATCTGACGATTTTGATCCTGGCGACTTCGACGAGTATGAGCAGCGGGATGCCGCCCTGGAAGTGGAATGGGAGACCCGTGCTGAGGCAATTCAAGTGCTCAGTCAGCTTGGGATTGATCAATCTCCAACGACTGGCAGTGGTTCGGAAGGAGTGGACGATTCTCCAACTCGCATTGAAAACACAAACTTTATCAAAGAAATACGTGCGGCGACTCTGACTGTCCGATTGCTTGGTATGTTAGAAAGATGTCTAATTAATGTTCGAGTGTCACCCCACTGGCACTGCGCTAACGGAATCGCATGAGCGCAACTACTGAATACAACAAGCATCTACATACCACACTGATATACAACAAGTCTACGGAACGTCAACTCTATTCGTAATGAAACGTTCGCTCGCATAAGCCGCAAACCAAATCTACGACCTCTCCTCCCCCCATAACAAATCTTCGTGCGAGGTCGAGGCTCCCCACTTCGCAGGGCCGCGCCACTCATCGCGCATCGCCTCCTCCCCCAGCATCTGCAACGCAGTCTCCATATTCGGCCACCTCTCCATGAACGGGAACGCCGCCGTGTCCATCCCAGGCGCGTATATGCGCAGACAGCCCTGCTCGTACCGCGACGAAAAAGCGCTGGCATCGTTCGTGCTAAAGTCAAACGCAATCGCGACATGCGGTAGGAGTCTCTCGAGCGCGAGTTGTGGGTTCAACGGGTCGATCGCGTCTGCGGCGCTTGACCCGACGCCGAGCTCGCACAGGCACACGGATACGAGCGCATTGGAGAAGGCGTTCCTCCGCTCGAAATAAATGGGAAAGAGTTGCGAAATGCCGCCTTGTGGAGTGGAGAACTGCACAGCGCTCGTGCGCAAGTACAGCCTACGGTTCCATTCATCTGCCCTGTGAATTCGAAAGAACGCGTTTTGTGAACAAGGATCCGAGCATTCAAGTCCGAGTCAAGAGCAACGTACGACACCGGATCGTCACAGCCCTTCTTTCGCGCCCTGTTCTCAGTCACCTTCACCCAATGGGAGAAGTTGACCTGTGCGTCGTAGAAATCACGAGCAAGCGCATCCCGCTCGGTGGTATCATTTGGCCAGACGCGTTGGCCGAACAGACAGGCAAGAAGCTTTAGAAGAGGCACTTCTCGACAATATGCCAGCTGAGTCTCCTTGTCGTATGGCTTCTGAGGGGCAGGTGTCGGAATGAAATCCTGCACTCCTGAAAATAACGTCATTACAGGAGTTCTCTTCGTGTCCTAATTTCAGAACGACGCACCAGAATCCACGTCCATCGATGATACAAAGGGACCGCCACGCATTTTCCGGGTCCCTAGATTCTTTCTTGCAGGTGGCAGGTAGGTATCCCGGATAATGAGGTCTCTGCATGACAGGAGCAGGACGCGGCTGATCAGGTCCCCATCTTTATACTTGTCCACTATGCCTTCACGCATCATTGTAGCTAGCATCCTCAACGCCGGAACAAGTTTGACGGTGTAGGAGATTCCTCCAATCTGACGCTGTTCGGGCCCTGTATCGTTGCAACGCAAACCCAGTAGACCGCCGGCAACATGGGAGAGGAAGGGTTCTGAGGGATAGCTGGTCTCTCGCCACCGACGGTCCCCAGATACGCGGTGAAGATAACGCATGTGGCTCACGATACCATTGTCTAATGCAGCAAGTGAGTACGGGTGACCAGGCAGGACGTCTAGAGCGAAACGTTGAGAAAGGACGGCGAGAACACGATCTGGCTCATTCCAGGGATCAAACGTTCGAGATCCACACAACCAGTCTTCAGCGAGAACCTCGAGAGCTGTGACCGTAGTTCGCTCAAGAAGTGCACCCCAACTATCCGAAGAGGTTAGCCTCAAGGGCGCAAATAACAATGGTGGCGCACATTGGTCTGCCAAATCGGCAGAGGTGATCGGCTGTGGCCAGCCTATCGCTGTCCAAAGGGCCTTCGGTGTCTGCGGCGGGGGCATAGTGGTCCCATCCAAATTCTGAGAACGGGGGAAAAATATTTTCGCCCGCCTGAATAACGCGTGAAGTCGATTCTAACATTCGTCAGTGGGCCAAAAACACTTAGACGATACAACACACGAACCAAACGCCATTTCGGCGTAGTCTCCAACGGTGGGGAGTGCAGAGGAAAATACAACCCAGATCGGAATTTGGTGAAAACGACAAGAGTAGGCGCTTATCACTTTGCACAAGACATCCGATAGTTGGTATTGATATGTCCTTGACTTTAAGCAATCTGCTTGGTCCAAAGCGATGACAAAGACTGGCTCTTCGCCCTTGAAAATCTGCGAGAATGCAGTAACTAAACTCGACAGGGGTTCAAGAAGTGCGTCTATTTCGTTCGTGGCCACATGGAGCTTCAGAAAAGTAAGTGCTTTTTCGACGAGATGATGTGAGACATGATACTCACAGGTTCGAAGTAGCGTGACACATTCTCGAAGAATGCCTTTCGATTCCTTACGTTATTTTCCTCTAGCAGCATGCTTTGTTCCCATAGATGGATGGCTTGGCGACGATCTGTACATTCGCTAAGCCAATCCTTCATGGCGCAAAATATGGCACCAAAGAATGCGCGTGCGCGTGAGAGATACTCAGCCTCCGTTGCTTCTGCTCCATCGACGAGGATCTCGGCGGGGATGTTGTCACGAGGAGGATACGTATCCTCTCTCGCGTTCCGTCCGTGAAGATTGATATATAATAAGAACAAACCAGTCCTTCCGAGCTGGGCGCATCGGATGAGCGACGCGCTGATGTATTGGCACGCTAGTGCGGCGCACCTCAAGCAGCATTCTGCTTTTTCCACAACCTGACGTCTGTGTGACAGAGATGAACTTGCCGAAGTATCCTTTTCCGGTTGCAAACATATTCACGGCCTCAGACTTGGCAGAGAATCGTCGGGAACACTGAGAGAGATAAGTCCTGAGTTGGCGGGCGTAGTCGCCGCGATATGGTGTTTTATGAAAGGCTTCTTGCATCCTCTTCAGTTCTACGCATCTGTATCTCATTCGTCGTGTTCCATCCCAACACACAAGCACGCACTGAGAGAACCAGACTCCTCGGTTTCAACTTCAATGGGGGCATCTTGCACGACCCCCGAAGCGTTGACGACCATCATGGCTCTGAGTTCCTCTGTGAGGTACTTGGCAAGGGGGCTTACAAAATGATGCACGCTGCTCACTTTCCAGGTGATGAACATAGTCACCGGTCTGCATGGCCAACTCGAATCTTTCGAGGAATTCTGGGGTGATATAGACCCCAGCGCGACGCCGGCTGAACGTACGATCGAAAAGAGAGACATCGAGAGAAGAAACGACGGCGAGAAAGAGGGCTGGTTGGGCCCTCCAGTCTGCAGGAGCTTGATTGACGAGGGCCTGGATTCTTCTGTTCAGATCAGGGGGAAACATCATCTGGTTTCGAGGTCGATCGCAATGCTCGCGCGGGCCATTCCGTTCGCGGGCAAGCGCGCGCAATTGCTGACACAGCTCAGCTCAGCTCACAACCGTCCTCCATCCATGAGAACATTTGGAAAAGCCTTACGACGCTGCCCTCGCCTTCGCCATGCCTCCACACTTCCCTTGAACCCATCCGCTCAAGTGACGACTCTCCCCAATAAAATCCGCGTTGCAACGGAGAACACCCCAGGCCACTTTGCTTCCGTTGGGCTCTACGTCGACGCCGGTGCGCGATATGAGACTGCATCCAATTTGGGCGTGAGCCATTTTCTGGACAGGATGGCCTTTAAGGTGCGGCCACTTTCCTTCAACTTGTCGACAGGCTAAGACTCGTCATAGAGCACGAAATCAATGTCAGACGCCAACATGGCCACGGCCATGAGTGCGCTCGGCGGTCAAATAATGTGCTCTTCATCCCGAGAGACCATCATGTATCAGTCTTCCCATTTCCACAGGGCAACGCCATTAGCCCTTTCTCTTATCTCTGAGACTGTTCAGAATGCCTCTTTCCTTTCTGAAGAACTAGAGGCTCAACGCGCTGCTGCCGAGTACGAGATTCGCGAGCTGAAGGCAAAGCCAGAAGTCATCCTACCTGAGATCCTGCATCACCTCGCTTATGACGGGAAAGGACTCGGAAATTCGCTACTCTGTCCGGAGGACCGCATACACCTCATAGATGCCCCCCTCATGCGCCATTTCATGGAGCAATGGTATCGTCCAGAACGGATCGTCATTGCCGGTGCTGGTATGGCGCACGAGGAACTTGTGGAACTTGCAGATAAATATTTCTCCTCGCTGAAATATTACCCTGTAGAGGATAGCCTGCCATCAAGTCTATCGTCCTCTCGCACCTCTCCTTCCGTTCCTCCCAACCTTCTGCACTCGCAACCTCCAAATATGTTAAAGTCACTAACCAGGGCAGCATCTTCTTTCTTATATCCCAACTCGCCTGGACCAGTTCCATCAATAACTGGATCCACGTATACTGGCGGATACAGGTTCATTCAAGATCCAGATTCAGAGTTCAACCATATCTATATTGCGTTCGAGGGCGTTGGAATCCACGACGATGACATCTACGAACTTGCAACTATGCAAGTACTCCTTGGTGGTGGCGGATCTTTTTCTGCAGGTACGTCTCGCCTGCATTCTCTAATATTCGGCTTGCTAATGGTGATATGCAGGCGGCCCAGGTAAAGGGATGTACTCAAGACTTTACACTCACATCCTGAACCATCACGCGGCGATAGACCACTGTGCATCCTTCCATCACATATATAATGACTCATCGCTTTTCGGCTTGTTTGCGTCATTCGCGCCATCGGCACGATCTGCCGTCCTTCCTCACCTCATACACCAACTTGCATTGCTGTTGTATCGTGCGGTGCCCTCCGATGAGCTCAGTCGAGCGAAAAATCAGCTTAAGAGTAGCCTTGCGATGGCCCTCGAAAGCCGTTCTGTCGAGGTTGAGGATCTCGGTCGCCAGGTGAGTGCGCCTGTTGATCGGCAACAAGTGGAGCTGACGGTGCTTTTCATAGTTGCTCGTACACGACCGCAAGATTCCTATATCTGAAATGGCGGAGAAGATTGATGCCGTGACCTCTGAGTCGTTGCAACGCGTAGCCTTGCGCATTTTCGGGTCCCAAGCAGGTGGCAAGCCCACCATTCTGACTATGGGCAGGCACGACCTTGGTGATTGGCAGACACAGTTCCGAAAGTACGATGTAGGAGTTGTATGAAATGACGCGCCCCGCAGGCTCCATATACGCTACATCCCAAATCACCATCACAGCCACTCCGGAGTTTCGTATGTTTGCGCTATTCCATCGCTGTCAACTGCGCTGCAGGTCGCGTATGAGTCCGTTGCACGTTGCTTTCGTTTTTATGTCTCCCGTTTCCACAATGCACCACAAATAGCATATCCTCGCCACGACTCTTCGCCTCAACCTGAAAAGGTTACAAGAGAGCAACCGACGTTAGTGTTAGATGCTACACCCAAAAGAAGTTATGCCAATGCTCGGTAGAGTGAAAGAAGGGAGTGCAAAGGCAAATTCGACTACGGCTTACACAGAAGGGCGAACAGCTTACCAGGTCTGCGCACCTGTGCACCAAAGGAAATATTTCTTTGACCAGTGAGTCCATAGTGGTCCAACAACCACGGTGCTCTTTCCGTACGGCATCCTCTCTTGAGAGTGCTAAGTTTGTCACCTTGACTGGCTAAGCGAAGCTCTGTGTTTACCACGCACAGCGGTTTACCTGCAAGCATACTTCATTTTTTCCTGGCGATTTCTCTACCTAGTGGCCTGAGGGGCTGAGGTGTTAAATGTGCCGCCATCGCCACTGCACCTCACCGCGTTGTGAGAGCGTGGATTAACCGGTACTCCCCTTTGTAGTATATGCATCGGATTGGAATATGGCGGTGGGAAGAACAACTCAGTGATTGTGAGGGAAGGCCTCCAGGAGACGCACATTGAGGGGAATCTCCAACAGATACCCGTCTCCGGCAATGTTGTCATTCCAACCTTTCGGTAAAATCCATTCCCGCATCTCGTTCGAGCCAGGAGGGTCTCGAGGACAGACTAACACATAATGAACCTTTACAGTTGTCAACTGCCCCGTTGATGACGACGCAGCCGCCTTCTTTTTTTGCTTCTTCTTTGGCGGTGACGAGTCTGGTAAGCGAGAACTTGGCTGCGTGGGACGCTGTGTCGCTTGACGGTCCACATTGGTGTCCTCCGGCTGTGGGAGGAGGGTGTCGATGATTTCGCGAATTTTGTCATAGCCCTTCGGGGAACCTATATGCATCTTTGAAGTGGTCATTTGTAGGACCCAGAGATGTATAGTGATCTGATTATCATCATGCGTAATGATGAATGCATCAATGAGAGGAAAGTTGGGGGCAGAAGGTCTGTAGTACACATTGGGCAAGAAGTCCTTCGGCAAAATGGAGAACTCCTCTTGTTTGACCACCGACCAAGGGGGGGGGGAATGACGACTGCGACAACCCGGCCAACTGGAAGACAAACTTGAAAGTATCAGAATGAAATGTCATCTCCCTCAGTGGCTCCCCCAGTCGCTGAACACCGACGCTGCCTACAATCTTCCTATGGGCATAAACCTCAAAAAGCCATGGTGCAAGTGTTGCCCCTTGGGGAACAGATTTGAGATACGAGATGAGCTTGCGCACACTTTGTTCCTCATACTCCTTGAATTTCAGCGCCACCGCCCTTCCTACCCAGTCAGTCCTGAAGTCAACGTCCCATTCCACATCAGAGCCCAATCTTGTGACGAGGATTGACGACAATGAGGCGATGAGAAGTCTGGTTCTTTGAGAAGTCCTCGCCACCCACGACCATACGCAGCATCGGCCCGAGGTCTTCAGGTGACTTGTTGATTGCGACCATGACGTCATTATGGATGTCCTGAAAGTCCGAGAGTACAGCTCGGAAGATGTCCTGGGGGACGTATCCAAGATATGAGACGACGTTGTTCAGGATATCATCTATCGCTTCCTCAAGCCTCGGCGGGTTTTCCCCATGGAGTGATCTGATATGTGTGAAGTGAAAGTGAATCGGATCTGCATCGGTGGGACGGGCAGATAGGGTATCATGCCACGACTTCCAAGTATTGCTCCAAACACATTTTGAAAGCTCCGAAATCGCGATCTAGTTCTAATCTGAGAAACAAGAGAGTTGGCATTTCCGAAGAACAATAGATGTCGAAAAATGTCGTACCCCTTCTTCAATTCTTCAATAGACCAGATCGGGAAAGCGGTGTAAACTGGCCTCCGACACTTGCGCCAAGTAAAGTAAAGTGCGGGATTCGGAGAAGGGGCCTGGATGGGGAAACATGTTGTGGAATACGCCACCGGAGGGAAGGAAAAGGATCCGCCAGGAGTGTCAAAGAGCAGCCATAAAAAGCCACCGTTTATATTTTCGGGAAGGTATTCCTCAGACAGAGGGTCGTTAAGCACATAGATCCCATCAAAGTAGAAGAGGATTGGGCTGTGCCCATCAACAGCGAAAAGGATGATTTGGTTGGCCTGCAAGAGGCGGATGAGGAGGTACCATAGGAAATATGTTTTACCTGGAGAGACTGCTTCTGCTTCGCACAGTAATGACTGCAGAAATAAGGCTTACCGATCCCAGGTTGACCGGTAAAAATAATCCCACTTTGGGGGGGGGTCGACTGCTTGACGCCAGACGACTTTCTCCGCCTCGAGGTAGCACTCGCGAACGAACGCAGTTGTGTTGTAAATGGATGGAAGTTTTCCCAGATTGAAGACTCCAGTCTCGGGTTGAAACTTACGCGCCCCTTCTGCGAAGGCCTTCCATTTATTGGGGGCTGTATCACGACGGCCAAGGGTCCAAGTCCAGTTGCTGCGATCTACGGAAACAGACAGGTTGAAATGTGCCCAGGAGAATAGTGCATGTAGAGAGAGCCCACCAGCATTAAGCTCGATAACTTCTTCTTGGGTTAAGGCAGACAATGATATGATGTCATAAATCAGTTTTTGCTTTTGCATTTGACTTCTGTTTGCACGGCGCATTGCTTCGGACAAACGAGAGTCAACAAATGTCAGGAGAGTTCTCCAGCGTCATTCATGTATCATACCAAGGATACTGACAAGGATGCGCTTTGAGCCAAGCGTGATCGCAGCGCAACTGTTTTGTTTTCCATTGACGACAACAACGACAACGTCTCACAGAAGTAGGTCCCTTCCAATTGCTCCGGAGTCCTCCCACGCCTCCCCAACCGTCAGAGCTTCTTGACAGCCTCCCACCCCCACAGCCAAGTGTCCTCCCGCGATGCCGCGCAGATCGCTCAAACTTTTGTTATCCCAAGCCTCTGCCCATCAACACCTCTCCCTTCTGCACATGTAACACCGACAACAACAGCGTCCACGAGGCCCAGGTATGTGATCTCGAAGGGAGAGAGAGCATACATCATTCCAGCTTCGGAACGCTTGCGTCCTGCTCCAGATTGCCCGGCGATGGAAATTCTTTCCGTAATGGGGGTGAAATAAACTCAGGCACAAGAGGCTGCACCTATGCCGGCTATTCTGTTTGTCGAGGGAATTGCCAGTGGGAGGACGGTTTGGGGTTGACATCAGAAACCACCTACAGCCTAATGAGATGATGTTTGCCCCTGCGTCAAGGTATGTGTGCCATCCTCAAATATCCTATATTCGAGAGGGTGCAGAAACTCCAGTTCCTGCTAGATGCGAGGCCAATATTTGAGCGAAGAGGACCGACTATGCGTGAACTGAGCATGAAACCAACTGTCTTCAACTCGACAACAGTGTCTCACGGAGCGCGTGGAACTCTGCGTTCTGCGCCGCGACTCCCACGTCCTTACAACACAATGTCGCGCAGCGCCGCACCCCCTTCCCAAACCTGGTGGCGATTGCCACCCACGTCATGACCGTCCACCCCCGAACAACGACGCAGATGCCGACGCATTGCAGCGTATCGTGCGCGCAAGCCCAGGTACTGTGTCCGCCGTCATTCGAGTCCTGGGAATCGCAGTTCACCTCCTCTGCAAGCACACGCACGTTGCACTCCTCGAGCGCAGGACACGCGCTGGCGATCCTGCCCACGTCTACCATCCGGACGCCACTCGCAGTCGCGAGCTCCATCTCCAGCACGCGCACCTGGCCGCAAAACGTCTCCCAGAGCGGCTCAAGCGCCTCGGCCGACGCGGCGCCCCTCACGACTACGTTCTCGAGCGCCGAGCGCCCAGTGCGTCGTTTGACGCGCGACGAGCGGGCACTCGCCCGCGCCCGCGTGTAGGCGGAGCGCAGGGAGGCGCAGGCGATGTTGGCGCAGGGCCGTGAACGGCATGCGGCCGATGAGGACGAGCCCCTCCAGGGCCGGCGCGGCACGGAGCACGTCGTCGAGCGCGTTGATGCCGCCGGCTCACGTCGCGGCGCCCGTCGGGTCCTAGGCGTCCTTCCTCCGGATCAACACGTCTCGTTTGTCGCAAATTTGCACCTCGGGGACCGCGCACGATCGACAATCAGGTCGTCGCCTCTGCTCCGTTCATTAACAGAGCATGAAAGTGTATTGACAGACTTTTTATATGGATCATAAACTACATTGGCATGTATGTACCTTTTAGTGCACGCGCCCTTAGCACCGCCCCCTGGTGATCGCTCTCAATCACGTCTTATATGCATGGCCCAAGTGCTCGCGCCCCCACACGCGAGACACTGAAGTGCACAGCTTCACTTGTTGGTGTGTTTATCTCATTTGCTTATGTCTGCGTAGTTATTATTCTCTCCAACATTTGCCGGCACTGGCCATCGACAGTGGATCGGAATTTTCTACTTCAGGTGATTGATTGTACGCATCTCCACATGATATCAGTCAATTCCATCTATGATATGACCGTCCTATTGGGGGGCGGCAGGTTAGATTTCAAAAGCCATGAGGCACAGAAACCCTCTCACGGGGAAAGTCATTTTTTATTTTCTCACATGACAGGCGACAGCCAGACGATTACGATGGGCGCCTTCGCCCTCGCCTCAGGGCTTCTAGCCGCTACAGCTCCCGCGTGTGAGCGATGGTGCCCTGATATGATGATCACAGGCCTACACGACGGCCCATGCACTTTGACCTTGATGCCCCCAATCCAAAAAAAGAATAGGCAAATCCGGCCGCAATCAACGAGCGCTACATAATAGGATAATAGGACAATAGGAATGATGGATCGATCACTCGCCTCTCGTGACGTCTGCAACACCAGGCGAGACAGCGTAAGGTGGTGAAAAGTGAGAGAGTGAGAGACGCAGGGATCAGTCAGGGTTCGACGATTCTCCGACTGGCCAGGGCTGTTGGCGTGGCTATTTGGCAGGGGCGGTCGCGTGGTTGTAAGGGTTGGACACGCATGGCGCAGCCATGGACTCATGAGGAAACCCGCATATGAGCCCTTCCTGACAGTTGCTAGTATCCACGGCCATAGGACTCTGAAAGCACCGCATCCCGTTCGATCTGCGCAGTTAACCAGAGTGCCGCCCAGTTAGTACCACGGTGGGGGACCACGCGGGAATCCTGGGTGCCGTGGTTTTTTCTCTTTTAAAAGTCCGATCCTTGTCGTTCACACTTTCAACAGCTGGCATACTCATGGTGAAGGTGAAGTTATAGCTCCATTTCTGCGATGGCCTGGCTCAAGCAATGCAACATAAGGTCAAGCAGTATTTAAATTTGTTCTCGCGGGCGAGTGGTAAATACACCTGACTGCAGTGAGCCCCGCCAGTGTCGCACGAGACCCGCTGATAGCTCTGGCCAGAGCATGGATATCCTACCATCGCATATCGCGAAACAATTATGCGTCACATTACAGTGGCATGCATGTTTTGCATATTGTAGTGTACAGTCGTGTCACTTTACACGTAGCCTGACGGGCTAGGGTCCAACGAGCGATCGAGTAATAACTGGTACATTTCCGATCAAGCGCAAAACGGCGACGC
Source organism: Russula earlei (assembly GCA_025769875.1). Classification (NCBI taxonomy): domain Eukaryota; kingdom Fungi; phylum Basidiomycota; class Agaricomycetes; order Russulales; family Russulaceae; genus Russula; species Russula earlei. The sequence continues at coordinate 83,173 of JAGFNK010000015.1, forward strand.
TGCATTCTCGTCTCGTATATGTAAAAGGGACCAGGTAGCTCAGTTGTGACCATTTTGGAATGTCACAAGTGAATGAGTATTTCCAAAGACTCCTAAAAGGAATACCATGACACAACTCAAGAAGAATGTGCCATAAAGACCCTCAGGAAAGTCTGGCAACCCCCAAAACCCCAAAAGCAATGCTTCCAAAAGGACCACGTCCGCGATCATAATCAAACGATGACGTGGTGGCAGTGGAAGTAACCCTGCGAGGACTAGCACTGTACAGCGGACAACATCATTCCCTTGTTTGTCACGATATTCTACGGCAATGCTTACCTCCATAATTATCATGACTTCGTTCGGAGAGAGGCATAAGGGTGAAGGGATACAACCACAGAGTATTATGCATAGCAATCTTGGCAATGGATCGTGGGTAGTCTGAGCCTCGCGTGAGAACTTTCATCATCTGCATTATCATCGCGTTACCTTCCGAACGTCATGAATAACGGTCATGCACACCATAAACACAAAATATGCCATGTACATTGCGTTGCTGATGGCAAACAGAAGAAAGTGATGCACTGTGCCTGTCATGCCTTTAACATCCTTGCGGTCATGACCAATATTCCTCTCGGCTGCTCACCTTTAAAGCCTCTCGGCCATACAACCCTCAAAATTTGTAGGCAGAAATTAAATATGGCCACGCTGAACGCCAACACAGCAAGTGTGAGTCCATCCTTGAGGAGATGTGCCGGAATCCCATTCTGATCGTACCGCCCGGGATCCAGCATGGCCCTCAATTGTGTCAAACTCAGTAACAGAGGGATAATTGACAGAAACCAGAGTTGCGCTACGCAGACAATGAAATTACAACTCTTTAGCCGTTCACTAATGCGCCCACCTTCAGGACGACTCAGGAAGTTCAGGATCGGAGGAGCCAAATCGGTCTGGAAAAAAAGCGGGGACGATTCCGGCCGTTCGGCCTCGATCACCCCAAGCCAATACAATCTGTGTTAACATCGTCAGGCTCGCTGAAGCTGAAGCCAAGCCGCACGAAAACCTACACAAGAGCCAAAATTACACCCGCCACCCAATCCAGGGTCGTAGAGACTAGTGCCTGTCCGCTGTAAGAGTATACGGCTTTCGGAATACCGATGCCGAGGATGACACTCGTCGTGAGCAAGCGATATCCTGTCAACTCCACTCCTAGAGGAGCTTGTCGCTGCTCCTGCTCCTGCTGTTCCTGTCCGTCGTCATGTGCATTATCTTCCCGAGGGACTATACGGGTCGCAATTCTTGTCACAGACTGATCCTGTACAACCTCAGATATGTTTCCGTCGACGTCATATTATCGCAGACAGCGAGTACAGTTTGAATGAAAGGTAGGAAAAATGAGGAGGGGTTGGAGCCAGAACGCTGACTCCCTTTTGCGTGCTGATAGGCGCTTGTAGAAACTGAAAGGCTGTGCTTGGCGTTAGCGTGCTGCCTAGTTTGACCATTGAAGTACGGGTGATGGCTATAGGTGTCTCGAGTCTGTGTACTTGACTATTTACTAGACTAAGGATGGAAAGTATGGGTCGTAGGGGGACTCAATGATAAAATAATAGAATGTTTCGATTCAAATCGGAGCCTAATGTTGATCACGCTTCAGGTCTACAATCATCACGTGGCCCATACGCGTGGTTGAAGCGAGGCGACCTCGGGTGCAGGTTTGACTGTTAACCATATCCAGGTATACCCTGAACCCCCGTATCGTGAAACACCTGACTCTTACCCTCCCACTATACCCCAGCTATGCGCCGCGCACAGAGCGTAAGACATTACCACCGCGCATCTGTCCCCTCAACTGGCACGGACGACCTTGGCGTGTTGAAAGAAGTCCCCGAAGAGTCCCCCGAAGTTATGGTTCGGAGGCAACTCCTTGACAAGTCGAAAGAGAATGACAAGGTATTGGGTTTCACACCATTCATCACTTCGACTGTTCAATTTCTTTCAGCTTCGAGACCAAATACAAGCACTTCAGGCGCAGCTCGCCCAGCGACCACCGATCGAAGCTATTCAAGAACTACGAAAGGAATATAGTAACCTTGAACTCATTCTACAAGGCACGCAGCGCGAGAACGAACGAGCCATGACCGAACTGGAGAGGTTGGCCTCACCCACTACCTTGGTCCGAAGGACAGTGACTGACCGTCCCCGTGTCACCTGATGGATAGGAGTAGGCAGAGAGAGAAGCTTCTTGAGCGCGAGCTCGAGAAACTGGCAGGTAGTAATTGGCAGGTGCGCGTGCTAGCCCACTGAGTCTCTCCGCAGCCGCAGGAACTCATTGCCTTTTGCTTGCCCTTGTCCTCCGGACCCCATACTTGTGCCCAGGCTAATCTCGAGATCGCAGCTGCCGGCATCTCTAGCCCACTCTCCTCTCGCACAGCCACAGCCCTCTTTTCCCCTCCGATGCAGCACATTGGGTCGCCATCCCCTGCTGACACTAACCGCAGCCCTAAAGCAAGCGTAGAAACCACGGTGGCACAGGTGGAGCAGGTGCGTTTGTTAGTCCTAGGTATGGAGGAACGTCTCCGCATGCGGGAGGAACAACTCGTCAAGACGATGGAGAGGGCGGATCAGGAGAGTCATAAATTTGAGGCTTTGCGCAAAGATGGGTCGGCAGTGAAGACTTGAAGAAAGGAGCATACCAGGCGTAGTGTTGTGCACATCCAAGGTGGAATCTCGCTCTGCTGCACCTATTTTGTTTGTAGGTATGTTGTATACAACCTAAGATTTACTGTGGCTATCTGTCCTTCAAGCTCGGATGAGCGAGTGATCGTTCTGAGAGGTGTGAAAATAGAGAGTGGTGGCCTCCGAAGGGGCGTGCATGTGGTAAAGGGCGAAACAGAGAGGCCTATTGCGTACTTCTGGTAAAACTCTCGTAAATCGATGGCATAGTACAATGAATGGTGTAACGGTTGAGTTCAAATAGCGAGTAGTTCATTGCAGGTTGGTGGCTGGCTGTGGAAGGAGAGAAACGGACGAATGGCCTACGGAAGGATGATGCGGGATTGCCGAATGCGGCCAAGGAATCTCTCAAAAAACCAGATCAATTCGCAGAAAATCCGTGGAACCACAAAAAATCACATGCAGGCCAGTGGACCTCAATACTGTGGAAATGTAACCCAAAAATGTGGAAGGATCGAGTCAGAAAGCGAGGTGGAAGGTGTATGCGCTGCGAGTCAAGCCGGAGTCAATCTTCCGCGGCTGGCTGTGGCACAAAACGCATCCGAATCCGCGCAGGCCTGTGCGTCCGTTTGGAATGGACCGTGCGTGGGAAATACCATCGGAGCACAAACGACAAATCGTCGTTTCTCGTTCGTCTTCCCCCCCCCCCATCTCCATTCCCGCACCACCACCTTCTCCTGCACCCCTAACAAAGAACATCGTATTTTCGCTAACTTTCCCCTCGTAGAAACACATGGCCCGCACTAAGGTAATTCCTGCTACTTGACTCAACCTCTTCACTGTTTACCGATATCGTTCGTTATCTCAGCAAACCGCTCGCAAGTCCACCGGAGGTGGGCAACCTTGAACCCTCAGAAATTTCCTTAAAAGTAAATTCTGATTTTGCCACATCTAGGCAAGGCCCCCCGTAAGCAACTCGCAACCAAGGCTGCTCGTAAGACTGCCGCCGCCGTACGTATCCAAATTTGCCATCCTCATCGTTGACGTCGACGCCGTCATCATCGCTATCGTGATCACGTGCTGATGGTTCAATTGATCAAATTAGGCTTCTACTGGTGGCGTGAAGAAGCCACACAGGTTCCGTCCTGGTACCGTCGCGCTGCGCGAAATTCGTCGGTATCAGAAATCGACGGAGCTCCTCATCCGTAAACTCCCGTTCCAACGTCTTGTTCGTGAGATCGCTCAAGACTTCAAGGTACGCCGTTGTTGTCGTGGTTTCAGCCAGGTTGCGTTGAGGCTGTGCTCACGACACGTTGCTGTGCAGACTGACCTGCGCTTCCAATCCTCAGCTGTGATGGCGCTCCAGGAGGCTGCGGAAGCCTACCTTGTGTCCCTGTTTGAGGACACGAACTTGGCTGCCATTCACGCCAAACGTGAGTTTATCTTGTCGTCGTGCCCTCGCCTCACCTGTTCATCGTCTATATTTACAGGGGTGACGATGTATGTTCTCGAGTCATATCCGTCGGTTTGTGTGAATCACTAATAAATCTTTCTGCAGCCAACCCAAGGACCTCGCTTTGGCTCGTCGTCTCCGAGGCGAGCGGTCTTGAGAGGTTTCTTAGTTGATATGCACTTTTTTGGCCATTCCCCTTACATCGCACGTACTTTGCTCGTGCGGCTTGATGCATCGGGATAGTTTGGTCTTGTTTGTACAGATATAGTCTCCTTAAATGCGCCTGTCGATCAACCGTGTGCTCGGTTCTCGGTAAATATATATATTTGGTCTCACACGTGGCCTGTGTGCCGTATGCGCATGCCTGCTGATGATCGAGATCTGGGCCGTGAGGTTACCAAATCAAATCGAAGAATGATTGAACGACGTAGTCTGAGCCAGGCACGGCGGAGTTGTCTGGCTTTCAGTCCTTTCGAAATATCGCTTGAAATATCGCCTGTGGATAACCGTCAAATGCCCTGCTGCCACTGGCATTGTAACATGAAGGTTACTCCACTCAGGTTCTCGTTCCATTTTTTTGTCCGTTCGGATAAAATGATACCTGAAGAGCATGCCTATAATGCTCCCGCAAGTTCGGTCGGATTGGACACGGAAATGTAGTGACTTGTTACGTAGATTTCCCACATACTTTTCATGTCTTCCGTTTGATACTTCGGTAGCAGATTCCCCAATTAGGCGCTCCAGGTGGGTCACCACCACCCACGCAACGCGAGCAGGGCGCAATCCCGTCATTCATCCTGTCAATTTTAGTCTGCGCAATCACCTTACTATAGCCGACGGCCTCACGGTTGGCCTTCTGGCCCTTATAACAGGCAGGGTATGATCCTCACCTCAGGCTCGTCTGTGAGTTTCTACTCCCCCCACTGGCACTTGATATTGACATGCCCGTGTCCACTGCCGACAATCGGAGCGAGCCTTCGACCTTACCCTCAGTACCCTACCCTGTTCCGGACGCAGTCAGATCCGACAGAGTTGTTGAATGACTCTGGATCGCCCCCATCTGCAGGCCCTGGAGCCTATGATGTAACCGTGATCCCACCTTCCCACGAGGCGCGCACACTTGTCCTCTGCTTCGATGGCACAGGTGATCAGTTCGACGTGGATGTACGTGTTTCATTCATCTTTGTCTCCAATGCCTCCCTCTCATCGACCGAGGTGGCTCGCAGAATTCGAATATCGTGCAGTTCTTTTCAATGCTCAAGAAGGACGATAAGAGTCAGCAGATGGCCTACTATCAGGTCCGTGGAACTGGATTCTTAGTTCATGTGGATCATAGTTCAAGCTTGGAACGCCAGGCTGGCATCGGGACGTACACAATCCCCGAGATCGCGACGCCATTCATGGCAAGGGTGCAGAAGACCCTCGACATGGCTCTCGGCAATCATTTGGATGCACATGTCATGGGTACGCTCCGTCGTTCTTGCTGACGTCTCTCCCAGAGTAAACTGCTTTGCTTGCAGGGGGGTATGAGTTCCTTATGGAGAACTGTACGTCCATTGGAAGATCTCCTTTGCGACGATTCTCATTCTCGTTCCCATGCCAGATCATGCAGAGGACAAAATATGTATCTTCGGTTTTTCGCGCGGCGCATACACCGCTCGAGCGCTTGCAGGCATGATCCATAAGGTTTGCCTGCACCTGTCTACAGCGCACCTGGTTGTGACCTGTTCCATTGCAGGTCGGCCTGCTGCCTGCGGGAAACCACCAGCAAGTCCCGTTCGCGTATAAGATGTTCAGTCGCGATGATGAGATCGGGTGGAATCAGAGCACGGCGTTCAAGAAGGCTTTCTCAGTGGATGTCGAGATAGCACTTGTTGGCGTATGGTATGCTCTCATTCTCACGCGACACACCTTGTAGCTGATGTGCCATGTAGGGATACTGTTTGCTCTGTCGGCCTAGTCCCACGCACTCTCCCGTTTACGGCCTCCAACACTGCTATTCGCTACTTTCCGTCATGCCATCTCGCTCGATGAGCACCGCGCCAAATTCAAGCCCAATTATTATCATCTTCGGCACGATAAAGACCAGAAGGGCACCAAGCTCGGAGAGATGCCGCGGTCAAATCACCACCATCCTTACTATCACCATCGATATCATGATCAACACCGCAACGGTAAATCGCACGGCGAGGACAACTACGACGGCGGACACACTCAGACCGATGTGCTAGAAGTTTGGTTTTCTGGATGCCATTGCGGTACTTCTACTGTCTTAAAAGTAGCATGCTCGGCCCTGACATCCTCTCATGCAGACATTGGTGGTGGATCGGTCCCGAATGGTACGCGGAATAGCTTGGCCAGAATTCCGCTTCGTTGGATGATTCGCCAATGCTTCCTTGCCAACACTGGAATACAATTTTACCGCGAAGTGTTTCAAAGACATCGGCCTCGACCCCAACACGCTCTACCCCTTCGTGACCCCCAGACCTCCGCCTCTAAAGGCAACCGCCTCTGCGATTGCTGAACTCAGGGCTTCTGCTCACGCCGCAGAGCCAACTGACGTCACCCTTACAGACCAAGTGCAGGCCTCGCCGACGGCGTCGTCCACGTTCAGAACGGAAGAGGACGAGGAACTCGAAGACGCGCTGAGTCCGATCTATGACGAACTGCAACTTTCCAAAGCTTGGTGGATTCTCGAAGTTCTTCCCCTGCGACACAGGGCACAGAAACGTGAGGACATGTCGTGGGCTCCGTATTGGCGGTACGCCATTTCTTTTGCCACTCTTTCGGTACATTCATGTGAGCGTGGTCATTGCACAGGATGAATTTGGGCCGGCCTCGTGAAGTTCCCAGAGCAGTTCGTGAAAGGAAGGAGAAGGTCTACGTCCATCGTTCTGTTCAGATCAGGATGGAGGCAGAGGGTCTAAATGGCGGAAAGTACGCGCCCAGGGCGAAGTTTGATCACCATGAATTTGAGTGGGTGGATTGATACATGTCCCACAAGAACGTCTTCCTTCTCGTTGCTTGTCGTCGTGTCTATGTCAGCCCTATGCTTACAGGCCATAAAATCTATCTTTAGTAGTCCAGTCCCCGCGCTAATCAAGCCTCTTTTCATATTCTAATCCGACTTGTCCGACCTGAAGACGTATATTCTTATGGTTTGAAGTTATTCAAGGTAAGGGTGACAGAAAGTATGCTGAATTGAATAAGGCGCGAATGACACAGTGGGTTAGACAGCTACGCCTTCTTTCGCTTTTCTAATGCCAGTCCCAGTGGTTCGATCCACTCCGTGCTTGGAGTTGCCGCGGATGGAAGAGGACGAGAGGCGGTGGTTGCGGCCACGGCTAGGGAAGAACTGTTGACGTGCAGCCGCTTAGTGCCGCGCGAACGGACAATCCGGACCGTACGTGTAAATATCAGTCTTTTACACACAAGACTGAGGTCAGTACTACAATTCCTTTACACTCCTACTGTACATAGTTATCATTCATATAGGTTAGATAACTAACCAATACAGTCTTTTACACACAAGACTGAGCTATCATTCAACAAGAACGACGGTAAGTGAATTCACGTGACGTTGGGATGAGTGGAGCATCAAGCAAGGGCAATCTGAAACGTTCCGGATCCTTACGTGTTAAAGGTGACGCATTGGCTTTCCTTCGAATGTGAATCAAGCGTCAGTGCTGTGTATGGGACGGGGGTGTCTATTGATCGGGGGTGTAACTGGGATCAGAGGCGGTGAGCGCTGTGGGAACCGGAGGAGTTGGCACCGGAGCGCTGAGATGACAATTGTTGGAATGACCCAAGTTAGAATCAACTCGTCCGGCGCATCTCTCACCATGCCCATCTTATCCTCACGCGCGTGGTGAACAAGGCACGGTCCACCTTCGTCCCCAACTACCACCTTCCGCTCACAGTAGTATGCGTCCCTTCGTATAACCGGCCGCCTTCCCTTTCTAATATCCCAAAGTGAATACAGTACGCCCGCCGGACGTGCAAGGCTCTGGCTCGCCCTCGGGCAGCGAACCTCCACCCAGACCGCGGCGCAAACCAGGGCGTGTTCCCGTATCTTGTGCGGAATGCCGGCGGTGCGCGATTGTCATTCCACCCAAAAACGTATTCTCGCTCAAGCTTTGCTAGACTCAAGTTGAGATGTGATCGTAAGGCGCGTATGCCGTAGTCGTGGCGAGCGCAGGATTGAGAAGGTGTCGCTCCCTCCCCTACAGGTCCCTTGCGAGAGATGCGCTAAACGTGGCTGTGCTGCGATCTGTCCTGATGGTCTGTCCCTCCGTCTGGCGTGTCGTGCGGCGACCCCTCCATGCACTCATAATTCCCGCCAGGTACTCTCGCGAGGCGTAACAGAGGGTTCGTGGACTTATATTTTGCGACTGTGGCGTACCGTAGCCGACGCTGATCGCATGGAAGAACCGTGTCAGCGAATCTCGAACAACTACATGCGGCGCAGGTCGAGCGCATGTCTCGTCGCATCCGCGAGCTCGAGCAAGGCCTTGACCAAGTTTACTCCACCATCTCCAACGAAAAGCATCCGCTTCTGAACGACGAGGCCATGGTCGCCTCGGGCCCCTCCACCCCGCAAGTATTCGCGACACCATCGCCGATTCATTCTGTATACCAAGATGACATTATCAATCACATCGGTATGCCAAGCGGCTGCTCTTCTCGCTGATCAACTTCTGAGAGCTCGGGAACACCTAGGCACGCTCAACATCGGCCCAAAAGGCAGTTCGTGCTTCTACGGCGCGACAGCTAGGGGAGAAGTGAGTGCGGTTTTAGCCCGGCTCGCGAGCGGCACTAACTACTCTTCTTTATGTTCCTCCCTTCTAGTTTCTCCTCAGGACTGGACGCCAAAAACGCGATACGTCATATTTTCGGCACACACGATTGAGCCAGCGCGTCTTGTCGGTTCCATTTATGGAGGCATCGCCCGAACTTATCGCCCCGGACATCCGTCAAATAGTCTATGATCATCTACCTTCGTTCGAAGACGCACGAGGGGCGTGCGAGCTCTTCTTAAACTGCTCATCATACATGTAACCTGGTTCCAGGACAAGACAACCATTCTTATTGCTTACTTGCGAACCGGACAGGGCTTCTTCTTTGACAAGGGAGGAGCTATTGCACATCCTCGAAATCGTGTATCAAAACAAGTGGGCCCCGAGCTCTTTGGCTCTCTGCTGTCCTTCGGCTGAACCTTCTTGTAGGAGCGCCGACCTGGAACCTCCCACACATCATCTCAGCCTCCTTTTTGTTGTACTCGCTCTGTCGAGATTGCTATACGGAGAGAACAACTACACGGTGGATTCACAAGACTATTTCATGCTGTCCCGCGTGGCGTTGACTCTCGATTCACCGGTGACAACGACCACTGTTACCGCCGTGCAGACCATCGTGCGTGGCTCACTCACCGTTGCTTGCAGAGCTCTAAAGAGTACAGGTCTACATGATTGAGTACTTGGTACTGAGTGATGTCCATATCGATCCCACTGGCTGTGCCAGGGCATGGGTGTACATTGGCATGGCGATGAAGCTCGCACATAGTGTGAGTTCCGTGCGGTCGTTTTCTCGCGATGACTGTCACTCACTTTTATGCCAGATAGGCCTTCGTGAGCACTTTGGGATCAGCCAACTCGCCGTTATACTAACCCACGGTTCCAGACCTCGGTGGTGCGAGATTCCGGCTAGAGCAGCGCGAAATCAAGCGGCGTAACCGAGTGTTTTGGCACCTCCTCACTTCCGACGTGTGGGCCGTCAGTCCTACAGCACTCTTCCATTTTGTTCACGATAGCTCAAGAGCGTATGTCCAGAGTTTCACGTCTGGCCGACCACCAAGCACATCATTAAGCTTTGTCGATTGTGATCTCCCGGATGACAGCGAGGAGCAGGCCGAGAATGATGGCGAAAGGCTCATGAGCTGTACGTCTATTTAACTCTTCCACTGCCGATCATATGAAGCATTATCCAGACCACCGTTGGAACTACGAGTTTATCAAGTTGTTGTCTCGTGTCATTGCCATTGCGTTCACCTCACAGCCGCCTTCATACGCGGCCATCCTTGACCTTGACAGGAAGTTGAGGGACTTTTATGTACCTGCGTATCTGAGACTTCAGTGGACAGGTCGAGAGTCATCGGATAATCAACTTTGGATCAAGCGCTGGGTTGTACTTTCCAACAAGGAATGGGGTAGGTGGTCACCCTTACGTTTTGGCATACCAAGCTGGATCTTCCCGCAGCGTTATTAAACATCCATCGTGTATACTTTGCGCAAGCACTTCGAGAAAATCCCCTGGATCCACTGAGGCACAGATACGGTCTCTCGGTCATGGCCCTCTATCGATCTTCGTTCCGACTTATCGAAGGCTGCATGAAGATTTGCCAAGCCTGCCCTCCAAACATCCAATTCTTCCGCACGAGTTTTTCCAGTTCCAAAGTGCTTTCGGTGATCGTATGTTTTTCTCTTGCTTCAGTGCCCTTCCCATAAGTTGCCCTAACACCTCACAGATCGTGATGTGCTTGCTCGTATGTTCTGCACCCAAGTCGAACTTGGTGATGCCCGCTCTCGAGGTGCTGAACAAGGCAGTTGTGCTTTTTGAGACTGGCGTCGAATGCGGCAGCATCCACATGTCCGAGAACATGGCAAGTGTTATATTATTACCGCGCACAGCCCCTCGCTCACACGGACACCCGTACGCAGGAGGCTGTGCGCAACTTGCATCGCGAAGCACGGGAGGCAGTCGAAAAGATCCAAAGGTCTGGCGAACAGCCTCATGCACCTTTGCGAGCGGACGAACTGGACCGACTTCGTGGTCTGTTGCAGACCGCACCAACCATCCACGTGGCAGAACAATTGGCAATTGACTACCACGCAATCAGCGGACTCGACGTGCCGACGACAGCATCTCGTCATTCGTCCGCCGACTCGTATTCATCACCAGATCCAAGGCTGGTGGAGCAAGTAGAGATGGTGAGCTCGCACTCCTCGACCCCGAACAAGGCGTTCCCAGGTGAGGAAGACTTCGGGGTGGGTACTGCGGAGCAGGGGCTGCTGCTGCTGCAGGGCGCCGGTCGAGCATCGCCACCACAACCATACATTCTGGACGCATCGTGGCAGGATTTCGTTGCGCAGCTGGGATTCTGAGACGGTATGTTGTGTTTGCTTTAGCTACCCTTGGTGGTTGTACATAGGGTTGTGTATGACCAGTGGACACCATTCATTTTGTGGCGTCGTTACCAGGGGCGTTGATTGATCTTATGTCAGCGGCACTATCCCGTGATTTTTTTTTCTGTCCCTTTCGTTCGTTCATCCTGACGGCCATCTTCCAAAAAATATCCCCATCGCCTCATGGCATATATACCCACCCACGCCCTTGCCGGACTTCGCAACTATAGGTACAAGGGTGTGGACAAGTGCGTTTTTCAAATCATCTGTGTCACTCGATCGCTGAAATTTCACCAAAAGATCCTTCCTCTCGAATTATGTATTGAACCCGTTCTGGACCTGGTTCGTCACGCTCTGGCCCGAGTGGGTCGCACCCAACATGGTACGCTCGCTACCCCAGCTTACAGTTTATCGACATCTTCTCATGTGGTTCGCAGATCACCCTGACCGGCCTCGCAATCGTGCTGCTCAATTTTGCGACCCTGTCATTTTATGATCCTGCCTATCTGGCAGAAAAGGGCGGCGCGAAGGGGCCCCCACACTGGGTGTACTTTACGTGCGTGCTTTAGGCCGTGCCTGAACCTGGATCTGCTCAACTGATGCTGACACGTCACGCGCAGTTGGGCCGCAGGCATGTTCCTGTATCAAACCCTTGACGCGATAGATGGGTACGTCCCTTTCAAGACCATGGTGGAATAACGCAGATTTGATGGGGCGACGATCCGGACAGCAAGCAGGCTCGTCGGACCGGTATGATGGGACCTTTGGGCGAGATGTTCGACCACGGTGCGTGCTGACGCTCCCCTATCTGGGGCGTGGGTTCACCCGTGATATAGGATGCGACGCTCTTAACACTACTGTGAGTGCAACGTGACACGTTTCCTTCTTGATTCCCCCGCGTTAACACCTATGTAGCTCGGGGTGATCCTCGCATGCCACGCACTGAACCTCGGCCGGTCATGGTGGACCGTTGCTTCGCAAGTTGGCACACTCGCAAATTTCTATTTAACTACTTGGGAGGAATATCATACCGGTTGGTGATTTCCACCTGTCATGTTCCACTCGCCCTGATGCCTAGGTCTAGGCCAATTATACCTTGGAGTTTTCTCTGGCCCTGTAGAAGGTATCCTTATGATTGTCACAATATTTATGATTACTGGCTTTGCTGGTATGTCTACGATCGCCAGCTATGACCAGATATTGAACGTCATACAGGGCCTACGTTCTGGGATCAAAAGCTATTGACGCTTACTCGATTAGAGAATGTCGGGTGGATATCCTCCCACGTCCCTAACATTGGGATCAATGTGTGTTTCATGATTTTTGCAGGATTCTGCCTAGCCTTCAACATCATCACGAGGTGCGTCCTTATCGTTAACTGTTTCGTTTTTGCTGATCCGTGGCCAGCTATATGAACGTTTTTCATGCACGCCGCGGATCCGGGATACTCGTGGTAAAACCACTACTATTCCTCCTTCCATTCCTTGCGTCTGTATTGCTGCACCTCGCATGGCTGAATCAGCCGTCTTTGCGAAACCCGGACATCATCAACTCCTCTGCATTTGTTCCTTTCATGTGCGCCTGGGGCCTGCAATTTGCCCATGTTGTAGGACGGATCATTATCGCCCATGTCACCAGCCAACCGTTCCCAGTTTGGAACCCGATGTACATTCTGAGTATCGTTGGGGCAATTGATGCTAACATGCCAATCCTCTTTGATCGGTAATATTCGGCCGATGCACCGTTGGGCCACGACGCTGACTTGGTAACAGACCACCATTAATTCAACGCTCACCGGAGAATATTACGAAGTTTGTGTTCGTCGTGCTGGCACTCTCGTTCGTGACATATGCACGCTTCGTAGTGCTAGTCATTTCTGATATTACGAATTACTTGGGCATTGCATGTCTGACGGTGCGTAAAAGAGACGCGAACGGTGTTTGGAGGAGCGCGATCCCGAGGGCGCCGATTAGCGGGGAGAAGAGGGTGTGATAGATTAGAGCGAATAGATTAGATTAGATTAGATAGACCTGCTTAATGAGGCGACGAACCGAGTCGAGTCAATTCCATCAAATTAATTGCATGTTCGCTCGCTCTTGGCTTGTCCATCACTTGTTTACTCTCAAGAGTCCTCGCTTTCATTCAATGGCCTCCTCATCCCTGGACGCTCTCAACGCCGAGCTCACGCGGCAGACAGAGCTGTTCAACAAACTGCGACTTGAAAATTCTGACCCTGCCGCCCTCGAGGAATCACGCAAGAGGTTAGGCGAAATCAAGAGGGAGCTTGCCTCGCTCAAGCCAACAGGGAAAGACGCGAAGAAGAAGGAGCGCCTGCTTCTTAAAACGCCCAAGGTATGTTACGTTGCCCGCTCGTCCGGCCTGCGTTGCTGAGCGAGCACTCCTCCCCTTGCTCACGCGCAGGGCACGCGCGACTATGGTCCGGGAGAGATGTTCTGCCGAGACTACGTCGAGCGTATCGTGAAAGAGTGTTTCGTGCTGTACGGTGGTGCGCAGCTCGACACGCCCGTTTTCGAGCGCAAGGACATACTCGCGGGCAAGTACGGCGAGGACGCGAAGCTCATCTTCGATCTCGAAGACCAAGGCGGAGAGCAGCTCGCCCTCCGCTACGACCACACCGTCCCTCTCGCGCGATACCTCGCCATGGGCGGCGCGACCAACACGCAATCGAAGCTGTGGCAGGTCGGGAAGGTCTATCGGAGAGACAGCCCGGTCATGTCCAAGGGCCGCATGCGGGAGTTTTCGCAAGCGGTGCGTGTTTGTTTGTTTTTTTTCTGGGGGGGGGCGGGGGGGGGGTCCTTTTCTCTGTTGAGCGAGCGTCTCACATGCGCGCAACGACCGCCGCAGGACTTTGACATTTCTGGCCAGTGGGATACCATGATACCCGACGCGGAGCTGCTCAGCTTGCTGTGCACGATCCTCACGCGACTGCAAGTCGGCGAATTCACGATCAAAGTGCGTCGATCCGGCGCCCCCCGTTCTGTTCGTTCGGAACGTCTTTGTGACCGGTGCACAGATCAACCATAGGAAGATCCTTGACGGTATCTTCGAGGTCTGCGGCGTGCCCGCGGAGAAGATACGTCCCATATCGTCCGCCGTCGACAAACTGGACAAGGTACTTCGGACGACACGTTGCCCCTCGGTCTGCGCTGACCTTCCAGCATAGCTGCCGTGGTCGGATGTGAAAAAGGAGATGACGGAGGAGAAAGCTCTCGATTCCGCTTCTGCGGACAGAATCGGCGAGTACGTGAAGCAAAAGGGTGCGCCGGTCATTCGAGGATCCGTCCGTCCGCCGTCTTGCTGATTGAGGGGGTAGGCAGTCGACAGCTGCTCGATCGGCTCCTGACCGACGTGACGCTGACGGCCAACGCAAAGGCAAAACAGGGTCTCGACGAGATGGCCATCTTGTTCACTTTCCTCGACGCGTACGGAATCACCGATAAGGTTTCTCTCGTTTTCGGCACCTACATGAAAGCATCGATTGAACCCGTTTACGCACACAGATCTCGTTCGACTTGTCATTAGCACGCGGGTTGGACTACTACACGGGTCTAATTTATGAAGCCATTGTCGAGGCGTCGGCGCCACCCGGCCTCAAGGTGGCAGAAAACCTGGATCCAGCGCCTGCCACGCCAGCAGCGGCGCCGAAAAAGAAGGGCAAGAAATCCGGACCAGACGAGGACGAAGAGATCGACGAGTCGCAGGTCGGCGTAGGGTCGATCGCCGCCGGTGGGCGGTACGACGACCTCGTGGCGATGTTCACCGCGGCGGCATCGAGCGACGGCAAGAAGTGGGCCGGTCTACCGTGTGTCGGCGTGAGCATCGGGCTGGACCGCATCTTCGCGTTGCTCTGGCCCAAGTGGGTCGAGAGTGGGATGCGCAGCAAAGAGGTGTTCGCGTACGTGTTGTCGGCGGGCGACGGCCTGCTCCAGGAGCGCATGGGGCTCGTGCAGGAGCTCCGCGCGGAAGGCATCGCCGCGGACTTTTTGGCGAAGAATAAGCCGAAGCTGAACGCTCAATTCGCGGCGGGCGAGCGAGACGAGGTGCCTTATGCTATCATCCTCGGCGGGGACGAGCTCAAGGCGGGGCTGGTGACGGTCAAGGAGCAGCGTTGGGAGTTCATGGACGGGAAGAAGACGAAGGTCGAGTCGGCGGATAAAGGCACGCAAGTACCGCGCGCCGAGCTGGCGCAATGGCTCAAGGCTACGGCGACGTTCAAGGATTGGGCAAGTGGGAGGCTAATTCGACAATGAATTGGTAGTTGAGACATATCTGGCCCGTGATACATAGCATAGAGTACACCATCAGAAGGCGAATGGAAAATTTCTATTGTGTACGCTTGTGGTGAGACTGCACTTCTACTCCTCGCCTGACTCGGAATCGTACTCCTCGTCGTCGTCGTCGTCGTCGTCGTCTATGTCAAGTCATCGCCCCAGTGTTCTCGGGAAAGCCAGAAAACACCTACCACTGGCGATGTCATATTTGGAGATACTACGTTCGGCCTGATGGCGAAGGAACGCATTGCGCGTTTCCTTGTCGTCTTCAGCGACATACTCCAGTGCCACAAGACCTGCCTTGTCTTTGATACTAAAGGTGCCACAGTGAGAAGAGAGGCATCCGCGAGAGTGAATCCCGACCTCGTGTCTGCGCCGGCGTCGAGGAGGGAATCAACGATGAGGGCGCGGAGCTCGGGCTCCTTGATCTTCACGGCAAGGTGCAGCGGCGTCGCGCCCTCGAGGCGGTTGACGAGGTCGACGTCGCAGTCCTCGTATTCGAGCAATTCGTTCAGGGCGTCGAGCGAACCTTCTGATGCTCTGGTCCATGGCGCTCAATCATAAGTACAAGAGACGGAGGAGAGCTGCGGCCGCTCACGCCCAGTGCAGAGCTTTTCCGTCCCCCGGCGGCCCCATGAAGGATGTGCATCGTCAGCATTGCATGAGACGACTTTTAACGCAATTTGGGAGGCGTCCCCACCTGTGTTCCCGATGCTTTACGGACAGCCTCGTCAGCACGCGCAGAGGAAGCGCTCGATTACGCTTGGAATCTCACCCATCCTGGAAGTTGATGTCGAACTTGTCGGACTTGGCAAAAACCTCCAACAGCTGGTCGACGTTGTCTGAGCGCGCGGCATCATGCAGCAATCTGTCTAGGGCGAGGGGGGTCGTCGTCAGTGTGGGAACCCTATGCGGTTCGTTGTCGAACGCACTGTAAGTTGCGACTTGGTCGTGATCTTCGGCCATCTGTCGATGCAGTTGATTCTGGTGAACCGTGGTGTGGTGACGGGGATGGAAACAGCGCCTTCTTAATCCGGAAAGTCTCAGCTTCCTTTTCAGGCACCTTGTTGTCCCTGGGGCAGCAGATGCAACCTCCGGCAGATTTTCTCGGTTATGATCCTGTATGTTTCTATATTCTGCGAGTCCGCATCGACTAGCCTCGTCATTCTTTTAGGATTCGCTCGTCACCGAAACTCTCGTATCCGTTATCACGAAGGCCGTCATCATAGATGACCACGGAGAACGCAAGGTGGTGGCCGTCAAGGCGGGAAAGGCGAAGAAGAGGCTGGTGCTAGAGCCTCACGACATTGTCAAGGAGCTTCGTCTGCTCCTGTCGCTGTCCCATCCCGCGGTCAGGTTCCACATGTTTCAAGTTCTGCCTTGCTGGCGCAGCCGGCGTGCTTACACGCGCACTGTGCACAGATCATCCGCGTCTTGGGCCACGATTACGACGCGTCACAATCGATACAGCGATTTTGGATGCCGTTCATGCCTTTTACGCTTGCGGACCTTCTCTCGGTCCCTACCTTTTCTCCCCTTTCTGATCCTGATGCGTCGACCCATGACGAGGAGGCCGTCTTGGCGTTTACCATAGTGGCCAAGTCCGTCATCCATCAGGTCCTTTCGGGCGTCGCATATTTGCACTGTCCCGAAAGACGGATCGCGCACCGCGACATCAAACCGCGGAACATACTCCTCGACACTTCGTGCGCGGCCGTGCTCATAGACTTTGGCATTGCGTACTCTCAAACGCCCGGACCGCGGGATGTATGGCCCGAGCCGGAGGGGAAGATGTACTTTGAGGTGGGCAGCGGGTACGCGATGTGTATTCCAACATGCACCAACGATCCCGACGCTCGTCTCTGACCTAGACCATACCGCGCGCCCGAGCTTCTATTCGGTGCGCGCAAGTACGACGCGACCGCCAGCGATTTGTGGTCCCTCGGCACCATGTTTGCGGAATTCTTCACGACCCTTCACCGCCGCACTCTGGGCGATGACGACGACGATCGGGACGCAGTGGAGAGGGGCGACGCCACGCAGGCCTATCATTTCGACGAGCCGTCCGGGGAGTGGGCGCGTTCCGAATGGGAGCGCTATTCGCTGTTCGACGGCTCGCGCGGCGACATCGGCCTTGCCTGGAGCATCTTCCGCACGCGTGGGCCGCCCACGCCGGAAAACTGGCCCGTCCGTTCCCTTTTCCGCTTCCGTCCGTGCGTTTCTGATGCGTCGTTTGGTCCCAGACGTTCACGGAGCTGCCCGACGCGAACAAGATCAACTTCATCGACTCGCCCGGCGTGCACCTGTCGACGTTGCTCCCGCACCTCGTCGACGCGCCGACGCCGCCGCCCTTTCGGCCTGGGAAGCCAGCGCGAGTGCACTTTCCTCCCGCGGAGCAGGAACCGACCGCGTTGGACTTGCTGCACCGCCTGCTCGTTTATCCACCCGATTCGCGTCTCAGGGCCGCCGCGGCGCTGACACATCCTTGGCTATTGGACGACGCGCCGCTCGTCCTTCCCCAGGCCGCTCTTGTCTTCGCGAGCGATAGCGTGCTCGCATACGCCGCGGAGACGCGCGACGGCAAGACGGCCGGAGAGTGGCTGAAGATTTTCCTTGCGCCTGGTCTGTAGTGATGGAGCGAAAGCATGGGTCGATCAAGTCCCTTTGGGGATTGCTCTCCCGGGCCACGCGCGCTCAACGGGATGTATTCCTCATCCCATTCCCTGGAGTATCAAAAGCTCTTCTCCCCTCCCCTCCCTCCGAACCTTGGAAATATGGTTGTGATTCATTTGGGTTCTCACGGGCGCAGTTGAAACTCTAGTTTCGAATGATGATTCTATTGATTTGTGCGTCGGAAAAGATCAAGCTTTACGGTCGCATCTCCTTGTTTCGGGAAGGAAATGATGTCACGCAACGTTGACGTGTACTCGATGTCGACGAGATCGAGGCCGTATCGGGATGTTCCACTTACCCAAAGCTGCCTGGTGTAGTTCAAAGGTAAAATACAACCGAACTCGATCTAACTCAAGTCGACAACGTCGTCGTGAGGCTAAACGCGTTTGGGCAGCGGAGGTACTTCGCTTGCGACGGCCAACTCAGATCCCTGAATGGCATAAACAATTCACCCAAACCCTTTAAATATTCACTCATCGATCTGGTCCCACGCACACTCGACCCGGCCTGGGGATTCTGTCGTGCCATCACCGTCACTATCTTTGCAGAGGTATGTCTCCATCTCCTCTTCTTTGGTTAGGCGAGCGCATTGCGGCTTTGTGACGCGTCCTGCAGGATCTTACCCTGCAGGCTGGTTAGCAAGTCGCGTTGCTGAGAGTCCTCCCGTCAGTTCCCGTGGTTCCTCCTGAAGACACGTATGTGCACAGACATACGATTTACCCTTGGTGCTGTCCTGGGTGGGGCCTTGGCCTCTACGGCGTAAGCGCAAGTCATTGATTCCGAATCTATTGTTTGCCTACCTTTCTCCCCCGAGAGTCTATCCGGGGCGCTCTGCCTCCAGACGTTTCTCTACTTTAATAAATACACGAACGATCCCAAGCATTTGAAAGCCCTGGTATGTTTTCTCTTTCGTCCCCCCAAACAAGACGTGCCTGTGAATTCATGGCGATGCGACCAATGACAGGTTTCTCTCGTCTGGCAAGTTATGCGCAGTGTCCTATTTGGATGCAAGTCAACTCCTGTTTTTGGCGATACAGGACTATGGACACAATTCAAACATGCTGCATCATCTCACTGTCCTATCAGTACATCATCCTCAACTTTGGATGGCCGGAGATTGATGATCACAGATTTGGGCACGTCTCGTAAACACCTTGTTTCACTTCACGATGGTGCTGACATTTTATCGCTAACTGCACAGGACAGTTACGGTACGTCACCTAGCTGTTAAGACACATCGTCGGCCATCCTCCTTCAACTCGATAGGCTTCTATTCTACTTACAGTAAGTTTAACTACCATGAACCTATGGTCGCTGACGAACGGGGTTCATCTGCCAAGGCCCTTTTAAACTTTTGCGTTAATGGGTAGGCCTCCTTGAAAGCGTCTTCAATTTGGCTTATGTCGCTACAGTTTTTTTGCGCACAAGGTTCATAAAAGTGTGAGTATCGTTGTAAGGAAGATTATGGCTGGCCTCGAAATCATGTACGAAAACGTGACACAACACGACACGACATGAGACTGACACCTCAGCTCCCTTTCATACCTTGCCCCCTCCCTCTCGTTCCAGGCAGTCCACCAACTGCACACCACAAGCCATCTCACGTGTGACATCAAGACCTTGATCACATTGCCCAGCCCTCACCACTGACCACGCATGCATGCACACCTCGGCACACTAGATGTGTTCGTGTCTCAACCCTTTCACGACTGCCTTGACCATCTTGACCAGTCTGGATTCTCTTTCATGCATTTCATCTCTAGTACCTTCTCTCTTGTATATAAACTGTTTATATACAAGAGAGAAGGTACTAGAGATGAAATGCATGAAAGAGAATCCAGACTGGTCAAGATGGTCAAGGCAGTTGTGAAAGGGTTGAGACATGAACACATCTAGTGTGCCGAGGTGTGCATGCACGCGTGGTCAGTGGCAAGGGCTGGGCAATGCAATTGAGGTCTTGATGTCGCACGCAAGATGGCTTGTGGTGTGCGGTCAGTGGACTGCCTGGAACGAGAGGGAGGGGGCAAGGGATGAAAGGGAGCTGAGGTGTCAGTCTCATGTCGTGTCGTGTCGCGTTTTCGCATGTGATTTCGAGGCCAGCCATAATCTTCCTTACATCGTTATCACTTCTTCAGGGTCCTTTCAAGAATAATCAGTGAGCCAAGGAAATTGGCGGCTGACTGGAGCAACAGTGAATGAAAATATTCTCCCTAAGAGAAACATCACTCATGTCATGTCTACTAGGTGTTTATCATGATCTTACGGCTTGGTACGCGTGTTTCGTTGCTTCGATGTCGCGAGTGCTGACATTGCAATAGGTGTTGCTTTCTGTGAGCTTATGGTTCCTGTTTTTAGGGAACCTTGGGACTGATGCATTCGCGTTGGGTAAGTTACTGTGATCGAGATGCATCTACTTTCTAATTCACCCAACTTCAATGTACTGACTATTTCCTAGGCTGCGCCTCGGGAGTTTTTGATTGTATCGCCATAGATTTTGGGTAAGGACACTTAATCTAGACCCCGATTGCTGTTCAACTTCATGTAGCCACAGCTAACAACGGGTCTCGTCTTGTCCGTATTGACGGACATGATCATTATGGGTGGTCTATGCCATTACTTACGCATCCTCAACCCAGGCTTATACCGAACGAAGAAGATGTTGTCTGTTGAACCGGAACCTGAACGGATCAAAGAAGGTGAAGACCTTCATACAAGGTTCAAGATCCGCTCATAGATGTTACGTGTTAGACAGAACTTTAGTATATGCGCTTATGGCAATAGGGTTACGCATACTACGCTATCTATCACAAGATGCAGCCTTATGCTGTGTCTAGAACGTTTCCACATCACGCGTCACTGAATGTGCGATATAGTGGACACCTGTAGTCACCTCTTTTGGACTTAGGAACAGCCCTGGGTCATAGAGGTATAAATACCATACTTGTAGACGAGTATATATATCGCTCTACACCCCAATATCACTTGAGCATTAGCACAACCTCTAAGGTGGGTTGCTTAGCCTGTTAGCTGCGCTCTATGCTGCGCAACATTGTCCACCATCATTGGCTTTGCTGAAACCAACAGTGTTTTGACATGGTTCCTAATTTGTTTATGTCTCTGTGGAGCTCTCTGAGATTTAATTCGACAGCATCGCCGCACTTTCGTGTCTCACTTGCGTAAAATGACCTCCCCCACTCTTCGTGACTCATGTTGACAAGCCAGATAGTTGATTATCTACCGTACTAAGCTAGTGTACCTGGGTTTTCACTTCGTAATGGGGAAATGTAAGTGCACTGATCCTTGGCGCTGGAGATAACACATGATTCTCCAACGTTTCCAGGCTATTCTAACTCACTTTTGGCGAGGTGTGCCCTCCATGGATTATTCTTTCTTGGAGAGATGACCGAGAAAAAGGCGTCACAGCCTGAATATGCGTAGTTATGTCAGGCGCCTGGTGGCGACACCAGCGGATTTGATTAACATTGTGGACCCCACGGCCCTGAATGGACTATCACCTTCCCAAACGAGATGTCGAGACCCAGCCAGCAAGCCCGAACCCGAACCCGAAGAAAGAGCTGGGAACGCATCGGTGAATAGCTTTTCTGCTGTTCACGAGCACCCCTAAGCAATGGTCCCTTCCAGCCTCTGGAGATCAAGGTCGACCAGACAGTTCATTATGACTTGGCAGCCGACCAGTGCCGAGTGGTGAGATGATGTTGTTCCTGAGCCCTATTTCTGCGTTCAGTTATGGAAAGCTCGTTGAGAACATCCCGGCCCAAGCTGGGGTCGAAACGAGCGAAACGGTGGGGACTCTTATCGCTGGGCAAACGGACATGATGTATCTACAGAGTATTTATTAGGCCGATTAAAGATAAAGATTAAAGAGGGTGCACTAGTAGTGCACCCAACCCACTTAGTACGTGGGCTTGATGATACATACGTCGACAGGACATAAAGGCTCGGATATTTCGCCGCAAGCCGTTATGGTATTACGTATCTATCTTCTCTCAGTTTCCACGGCACTGTTAGAGTGACTCCTATTTTGTTTTGTATCCTGCTTTGTCCTACACACAAGTGCCGAGTGTAGCGTGTCTACAGGTGCACCAACTTCGTCCTCCGGAAGTGTGTGCCCTCGGCCAGCGTCATACAGGTTGCCGGCACACGGGAGCAGCGCGCTTTGCACTACCCGCACTACCCGCACGCGTACGAGAACCGCCTCCAGACCGTCATGAAGAGCATACGTTCCGCCGGATGGCAAGCCGAGCAGGACGACTTCCACTGTTTATTGGAGCAGTTTTATGCCGTCGGCCATCATGTTGGCTCCAGAGGGGTGCTCCAAGATATGGCGCTCGCTGGGATACAGCCCCGCACGAGAACATGCGGCCTTTGTTCACAGGCGTTGGCGCGCCGGCTGACGCTTCCCTGTTCCTGTTCCGAAGAACGAAACGACGCGAAGCGCTGATCGAAGAAAGGACGAAGAGGGGCTAATCGCTGGCCAGACTGTATTCTCCCGTCAAACGCTCCCTGGTCGTGATGGGTGCGTTCTGCTCGAGGGTACGTTTCTTTGGCACCGCCGGATCCCTTGGTTGGTTCTAGTATGAGGAGAGTGTCCATCATGTAATCTGTGGCGCGAACGTTCATCGCATCGCATCGCGTTATTCGTTCCCACAGAAGTAACCTAGGATACCCCGATATAAGGGCCGCATGGCTCCCCACAAACCCCCACAATTCGAGTCCACACCTCACCGATCCACTCCTGCGTAGGGCTGCCGACCGTACCCGTACACATACGGTTTACGGCTACCGTAATACGGTATCCCGTACCGTACCATACGGGTAGTGGAAGTGTACCCTGACGGTACGGTTGCCGGTACGGTAAGTTACCCGTACCGTACCGTATAAGGGATGCCATCAAGCCGTATATACGGGCCGTATATTAGTTGTACTCAGTTGCAAGACAAACCCCGTCTTGGAGTCCTCCCCTTAAAACCAGGCACCACGACGCTCCTCACCGCTCGCCGCTCCCTCTTCCCTATATCACATCTCCGCACCCACGCCCCATAAACCATCGACATATCTTCCAGACCATCCTCCAAGTTCCTCGTCCGCGCCTCGGTCGGTCATGTCGCCAACTACGCATACGAGCTGCTCACAACTGTTGGCTAGGTCTTCAACCCAATCCAGTCGGTTGCGCCACTTTAGCGACAACGAGGAGCCGTGAGAGATTTCAAGGCCAGCGGTAAGCACACACACGCTGCTTTGAGTCGTCGTCATGCGCATGTGCCGTGGCTCATCTGCCGTGCATCGTTTGTGTTCTCCAGTTCAAGAAGAGCGTCAGCTCGTATTACGAGCCGTCCGTCGTAGCAATTTCCTGATCGCCCGGCCCGAGTATATTCTCTGTGATGACGTGGGCATAGTAGGCATCTTTAAGTACGTCGATGACCAAAAGATGGCTGTAAGTCATGTCGGATTGTGCCGTATATGCTGTATCAGCTAACATGCCCGCACCACTTCACAACACAGCGCGAACACTGTCGTCGCATTCCTTGCCAAAAATACAGACGGAATTCTCAAGGACAAGGTTCACGATCTCCAGAATAAGCTGGTAGAGCTCCGTTCGTCACTCTATCTCTGCGGTCCACGCGTGTACTCTCTGCGTCCTGGCTTCGTGTTCTGCTCCACCCAGTTTACGACGACCTCCGGTGACGTACATCATGCTCAAATATACGTACCGCAGCCCAGATGGCCCTCATAATAACGTCTGCGATCCCAACACGGGCAAGGCTCACGAACTGTATGCGCGCAGCGTGCAGCAGACGCATCCCCTCGCAACATGCTCCAGACGCTGGCCTTGTCTTTGACACTCTACACAAGCGTGAAACGGTTGAGCCACTTTTCATTCTGGCACCTTCCACCATTTATTGACTTCTGTGGTTCCAGTTCGTCAGTCACCCAGCTAGATTGTTCAGCATGACGTTTTTGTTTGCGGCGCTTGTCATCCATAGTAAGTTATCCTTACGTTTTGACGCACGCTGTTCTGATCTACTTTTTCAGAAAGCGTTCTCCGCACGTCTCATGCAGACATGAACATCAACGAGACGTCCTCGTATGTCGACCTCGCACCACTGTATGGCAACAACAAAGAGACCCTCGACAATGTTGGAGTTGCAGCCACAGCGCGACGACAACACCAGCTCGGAAGTCCCAGCTCCAGGTTCACACATATGCACGTTTCGATAACGTGGTTTTCCTTTCATGCCACTCTACCTTTGTCTTATTCAAGTATATAATGTACTATACCATCTTTCTCGCACCTCAGTCTTGATTCATACAGACTGAGGTCAGTTACACTTTCTATCTAGCTATATCCAGTACTAACACTAGTCCTAGCGCGATCTTATCGCTACAGACAAGATTCGCGTGCGTGATGGCCGAGGGCTCCTCTTTCCTGACACATTCACCGAAGATCCTCTTCTCCTGTTTCCACCCGCTGTCTGAGGATTGTTCATGCTCTTCAACCACAACTATACCGTACGTCCTTGACCTTTCAACACCATTTCCGATCGTCATGTAGTACATTACAAACAAACTTAACGAGCTGCCGCCTTGACCAATCCCGATGATATCCCTTTGGAGGATCCTCACCGTGTAAAGATGCTCGCCGATCAGAACGAGAGGACTTTCCAGACTGCGCGGCTCATCAACTGCTCTTGGTTCGGAATTGCGATCTTTTCCAATTAACTTAGCCGCATTCTCGGCCTCATCCTCCGAGGTAACAACTAGACCTGGAATCCCTTTGGTGTCCGTGATTCCTTCTGCCATTCCATCCCAATATGACTGTAGCAAGCCAAGACGGCGGGCGCTGAGTTCGTGCGACAGGTCAGGTGGAAACGGAACAAAGAGATCGAGCGAGAAGCCTGAAACTTGAAGTGCTCGGGATCACACCGATTTCGTGGGGGATATGTAGATTGTAGTTCTGTTCTTTCGAGTCTGAGGACAACTAGTTTACATACATGTGAGCACGCGACAAGGACTACAGAGTAGCACTAATCAGGTGAGAATCATAGGTGTATGGCATCGTGATGAAGCGAAAGTGTACCAAGGTGACGAAGCCTACTATCCTAATGAAAGGCTAATGGCCACGACGTCACAAACGTATCGTACTGAGGATAGGCAGAAATCTAGAACAAGAGATCGGAACAAAGGCGCAGGCAGTCCGAGCAAGGGCGGGCAAGAATCTTGCCCATTTGGCTTCCTGAACGAGGGTGAAGGATGTGGGCAGAATTAGAGAAAGATTCAAGGATGGACATACGACCAGACTGGCGTCCACCTCTTGATCAATTGTGATCACAATGTCCCAGATGAGAAAAGCGAGAGCGGCGACTGCAAGATGGCGATGGTCAGCAGGATGACTGCTTTGGGAGTCTGATGACCTGACCCGAGCTCAGGTCGACACTGTAAGAGCCCTGGTATGGAAAATCATCATGAGACATGGGTGGGAGGGGAAGAAAAAGGAGGGTGTGGATGAAGGAAAAGAGCCATGTCAAAGGGAGGGATGAAAGAAAAGGATTTGTAGAGAGTTGGACTCGGATATCATTGTCATTCATTGAGTTTAATCAAAGTTTTCTTGACCGTAATAACCCGTAATGCCGTATTACGGCCGTCTTCTACCCCAGTACCGTACCGTATAGGCTGCTGAAGTGGAAGCAGACGGTACGGGTAACGGTACGGATAGTAGCCGTATACATACCGTATCGAGTACGGCCGTAGCCGTATACGGTACGGTTGGCAGCCCTACGAGTCCTGCGCATACATCATCTAGGTCTCCCGTCCGACTCTCGGCCTCCTCCTGGCCGACGGACAAGCATACCAGCAAGGCGATCCGTCTCTTTTTCGTACCACGAATCTTCACCAATCCGACTGATGGCAGAACCGGCCGCATCATCCCAAGCCTGGCCAATTCCCGTGGATGAGGGTTACGACTGGAAGGGGGGTCGTCGCAATGCTTTATGTAAGCAGATGCGGGTTGCTCAACAATCATTCCCCCTCACTCGCAGCAGGCTATGCCTCGACGATCGAAGCTCTCCCCGAAGAAGTCCTCTTGGTGATATTCTGTTTCTACAAGCTTGCCTCTTCAATTAAGTCATGGGATGGCAAAAGCTTGTACATGTGTGCCGGCGATGGCGAGCTGTCGTGTTTGCCTCACGGCATAGGCTCGATCTGCGGCTTCTCTGCACGTATAGGACCCCTGTCAGAAAAATACTAGATTGCTGGCCACCCCTCCCGATAATTATACGATACGGTGAACGTGTCGAACATGCGGGACTTCAGCTTCCATCTCCGGACGATGAAGATAACATTATCGTGGCCCTCGAAAACCGTGATCGCGTATGTGAAGTGGAACTCGCTGTAGGACCCGCGCTGTTCGCGAGATTGATGAGGGTGATGCAGAAGCCGTTTCCTCTCCTGGAGTCTCTGGTACTGAGGGTTAGGAATACGTCCCTGGCCCTTCCTAACGCGTTTCTCGGTGGTTTTGCTCCTCGGTTATGCGACGTTTACTTGGACGCCATCACGCCCCCTGCCTTACCCATGTTCCTTTCTTCCGCCATGGATCTTGTCCACCTTCAACTCGTACAGCTCCCACGCAATCCGTATACCTCCTCCGAGGCACTCGTCGCAGCCCTGTCCGCAATGACCCGGCTAAAAATCCTTCGCATAAATTTTGCTGATCTCTCCTCCCCTCCCCCTTACCCAACAACTGTCCCCTCGTCTCTGGTACGACGCGTCGTCCTGCCTGCTCTGTTTTATCTTGAATTCCAAGGCACTAGCGAGTACCTGGAAGACTTTGCGGCCAGAATCGATGGCACCCCCTCGCTCGGGCGGGCCTACGTGTCCTTCTTCGACCAACAAACCATGTTCGAAATTCCGCACTTTGCCCAGCTCGTCGCTCGCGCGGACATGCAGCGTGCGCTCAGCGAAGCACAAATG
Organism: Russula earlei; assembly: GCA_025769875.1. NCBI lineage: Eukaryota > Fungi > Basidiomycota > Agaricomycetes > Russulales > Russulaceae > Russula > Russula earlei. The sequence continues at coordinate 110,412 of JAGFNK010000015.1, forward strand.
CTCCCCAGCAGGGACAGGATTTACATCTCTCTGTGCGGGCCAAGGGACGGACGGCGAGGGGAAAGGGCAGCAGCGCCAGGCGGCCCACCCGGCCCACCGCCTTCGATGGAGGAGTGGTTCCGGCTGCAGGTGTCGTGCGCGCAATCGAGTCGGCAGGTGCCCCTGATGGCCCGGATCTTGCGCCAGATATCCTCCCTCCTGTCCTGCGTGCGGAAACTCGAGATCCTCACGTCGATCCTCACGCCGCAGACCCGCGGGGACGTCGTGGGCGCCACGGAATGGCTCGGGCTTTTCCTCCCGTTCGGCGGCGTGGAGGTTCTCCACGTCGCCCATGGATCCGTCCCGGACGTGGCACGCGCGCTGCGAGACGTCGCGGGGGAAAGGGCCGCGGAGGTGCTGCCTGCGTTGCGTGAACTCCGCTTTGATTGGTTTGCGTCGCGGTGGGAGGAGGCTGTTGCGTCGTTCATATCCGCGCGCCAGCTCTCGGGTCATCTGCCGATCGCATTTTCTCGACTGAATAAAACCCTCCCACTCCCGTGACGTGGGAATCGACGTGGGGGATATCCAAGTCGGCGAGCCATTCACTCAAAGGATATCTGAGACCAGCCCTTTCGCCTCTATGAGCCCAGTAACTCGCGCACGTCCCCTTTCTCACTGGAAAAGCCTTCTCTTTTTGGGGATGCCTCAGACGATCTCACGAGTCTGCGTGCAACCATTGGTGCCTTGGTGCATGTTGACATGAGTTATTAACAACCGTTTCTGAGCTGCTTCTGAAGTCCGCTCGGCACCATGGGTCGAACGAGACGAATACAAGGGAAAACATATTCCTAGAATTGCTCAACCTCCTGCAGTACCAAAGCCAGGCGCGCAATTCTGGATGGAAATGCTTGATGATCCGCTTCGCATGTAACATATCTTGGCGGTGATACAACTCCCAGTGCACGGACGCGTGTGCACCGATTGCTTAGTCTGGAAGTTGGTGAAAGCCTGTCATCACATGATCCATTCAGCTTCTCTTCAAGGACCCGAGATCCGAGATAGGGGAATCCACGCACCGTAACGAGGCTCGAGTTGGTTTCCATTTCTGCAAGCCGAGGATGGAATCAGAGGGAAGCATGAGGGGAACAGGCGGAGGGAGAAAGGACGTACGCTCGGTCACAAGATGCCACCACGTTGCATTCAGCGGCGCATTTGCGTCCCAGGTGATGTTCTTCCCGTACGCAGCACGCGTGCTGTATTCGTACACATAGCTCGGTCCGAACTCGGTCTGCCCATCCAATCCAGGGTACGAGTTTACATCGCTCCGCCACCTATATCCCATGACATGATATACGTCCCGTCCACTTTTGGGGGCTAAAATGGAACTCACGTGTGCGCATCAACGATATCGAAGGTCTGGGAAGAAAGGACAGTCTAAATGAAGCGAGATTTCGAGTTGGGAGGACTTACAGCGGAGTCGACCTCGTACACGCGGAAGCCAGAGTTCAAATTCGTGAACGGCGTGACGGATGGCCCAATCCAGGATGTTGTGATCGCCGTCTGGGCAGTTTGGTTCGTCCCGTTGTTGGTGTAGTAAATCTAGGGATGGATTAAACAGACTTGAAAGCCGACACGGAACGGTGACGGACTGAAAACATATCCTCATGGGTATGGCCAAAGAATATATCTGTGAGACTACATGAGGGTCTCATATGATGTGAAGTCATTAAAGACGCACTTGCGATAACATGTGGGGAGAAACGGTCGACGCTAATGCCAGAGATGAGTTGAGCTATGAAAACAAACAAACAAACTGGAATCCACTTACATCTGGTAGACTATCACAGCACATCACAGTTATCACGGTTCATTAATACGGAGAAGAACATATGCACGGCACCCACAAAGGTTACTTGGTACTTCTAGCGCATCTGTCGCATCCCAGCCAGTGGGAACATGGCCTATGATCCAAACTGATCGAGAACGTCAGCAAACGCATAAGTTGCACGCGAGGGACACGCCTCTATCTCCCACGTCTTCAGCGTCCTGCAACTGGTCAGTTAGGAACCGCAACATCCCAGACTTGTCGGGTATACTGAGGTTGATGTAGTTAAACAAGTTGGGGCTGTGAACAGTTAGCGTCGTGACCACATCTCGATGTGACACTGCCCCCTACATGTACCCTGGATCGCATACCCCGCGTCAGCTCTGTTTCACCGGGGAACAATGCACGTACAGAAGTCGGAGTTGAGGGAAATCAGGCGTAGTCCGTCACGGCGCTGCACGCTATACGCTGCATAGTGAGAGCGTGCTTGCAAAACCGCACTCCCGGGCAGCCAGTCCTCTAGCTTCCATAGGCCAGCAACGTGATCATAGTTCCTACACGGGATGTCTCCAATCCCTTTAAATGATAGGCATACGAGGAACACTGACCAGCTGAACTGTTCGGCCTCCGCGCCTCCTAGTGAATGAGGGGCAGCCTGATGCCTGCGACGCGTCACCGACAGTTCGCAATCTTCAACGATAGCGTTGGACATACTGGTCATAGGTGTCGTGGTTTCCAAGCGCAACGTAGACTGGGCCAGGACCCAACGTACGTTTGAACAGGTCATATACCACCCGCTGTCTCAGAATAAACATTCCATAACCTCCGAGCGATCACGCATGAGTGCCCACCTCTTCGTACATCACATAATCCCTAACTCCCCCATTAGACCCCGCACGCGCCCTTGAAGGAGCGCGACTCACCTGGATTGCTGATTCTCCGGGTCGTGTGATACGAGGTCACCGGTGAAGATAGTCCAGGCGAATCCCGTTTGCTCCGTCCCGGTAAGCGGCGGAATCGCCTCAAGTGCAGCAGCCGCGAGCGAGAATGGCGTGTCACTGTTCCCGTGTGACGGTCCGGGTAAAGCGCCGGTCAGTCAACTGATCGGCTCCGGCCCCATTTCCGCGCCGCCGACGTACCAAAGGTACGAACCGTATCGTGGCGCCGGAAAGAGCGTCTGGTTCGGACTATTTGCGTTGAAGGTATTGTCGCGACAGCACTGCGCGGCAGAGCAGTTCGCCTCTGAGCCTGTCGCATACCCTGCAGCACATGGTAAGCGACTATGGTAAGCTCAAGCAGCTGGAGATGGCCGAGAAGGACACGGGGGTTGTTCGGAGGGCGCATCAATCCGACATGGATCGGAAGGTGGCCGATGGTGTAGGGATGGATATTGATTTGGAGCTGGCCTGGGTATGGAGAATGAAAGCAACCTTTCGGGGGTGGAACTCACGAGGCGTTCTGTGCCACGTGGATCTCGCACCCCAAAGGACCGCAATTGAAAGGGCCAGAAAGAAGGATTCGAGACGTACGAGGGTCGAGATGGAAGTCCGACAAGTGCAACACCTTGAGGCGTTCCCCACTCGGCATCTTTGGCGCGGGGAGCGGATTAGGTTTTGGCTTCGCAAACCAACCGGTAAGGTTCAGGGGTGGCGTGGGCGGGAGCGGACACGAGCCCGCGAAGAAGCCGTTGCATATCAACTATTCCATAAGGGAGTGCGAAGTCCGCGACTCGGTCAGAGACGTCAGACGCGAGGTTCCAGCACTGGCGCGCGCACCTGGCCGTCGTACCCCTGTACGTCCGCCTTCGCGAACACCTGCGTGAGCACCGAGCCGAAGCTCGTTGGGCCGAATTGCGCCGCGCATTTGTCGGACAGTTTCATTTCCTGGCAGATGAACTCGAGGAGCGGGGGGCCTTGCTCCGGCGCGGCTTGCGAGATAAACTGGGCGAGTTGGAGGATCAGGACGCAGCCCTTGCACTTGTCGCTCGAGAGGAGGCCGTTGGCGGCCATCCATCCGAATTGCGCCTTTGCGACTTGCAGGAGAGATTTGCCGGAGGCGGGGCTGGGGAGGAGGTGGAGATCTCGGGTATCATTCTGCGGCGCGAGGAGCGTGAGAAAGGACGACGAACGAACGGAAGGCGCCCGTCGAGAGATCGTCCAGCGCGAGGACGGGATGTCCCGTATTATGACTCACCTGGGGAATGGTCCTCGGATCAGTCAGTTCGGGTACGAATACCTTGTGCTAACAAAAATGTGGCGTCAGGACATCGACGGCTTCACAAAACACGGTATGTCTGCGCACGAGCACCGGATCAGAAATGACAGGCTGGGGTTGTGCAGAGGTGGCGGTGGGATCGTTGTAATACGAGTCGTATAGGCTAGTTGGAAACGCGCCCGGAGGGGCATACGACGAGGGCCCATATGAGAGCGACAATGTGACGATGGCCTGCGACAATGCGACTAGGACGCAGACCCGGATCGGAGGCCGGAGGATGGGAGCCATATCGGTTGGCTTACGGTGGGGCTTTTGGGAGTGGTCGAGAAGCAGAAGGGGACAGCACGGTAAGGGAGTGTGGATAATTAAATGAAGGAGGGCAGACAGCGAGGTGACGACGGACAAGAGAGTGAGTTCGGAAGGGGCAACGGTAGCCGACGGATTCGAATCAGGGCCAAGAGGACATGATGCGACCACATGGGGGCTTCGGGGGTGTGAAAGGTGCGAGTGGAGTGTTACCCACCCGTTATTAATCACAGTCGTTGGGATCATTTCTGTGATCAAAGTACCGTACACCATACGACGGGTAGGCTACATCAAGCGGAGAGCGAGCGTACCGAGCCCCGCGGAGGGGGGATGGATGAATGTCCAGAAGATCGCTTGTTGCTAGGTCAATCCGAAGACTCAGCCACACTCCGTACCACATCCTGTCCCATTTCTTTCTCTCTGCTCTGGATCCTCTCATCACCACATATGAAAGGAAACATAAATATCATAATGGTTCTCCACGTTACGACTGCACTGATCCGAACCCCTTCTGGCAATTCTGGATGGCGATACTTGCAGAGCCGCTTCGCATGTAACATATCTTCGCAGTGATACAATCCCCGGTGCACGGACGCGTGAGGACAGATTGTTTACCCTGGAATTCGGTGAACGTCTGTTTCACATGACCCATCATCAATAGCCAAGATCCGAGACATGGAAATTCACGCACCGCAACGAGGCTCGATGTTCTTTTCCATCTCTGCCGGTGGAAAATGGCATTCAGAGCGAAAGAATCGGAGAACGAGCGGAGCGAGAGGGAACATACCTTCAGTCACAAGATGCCACCACGTTGCATTCAGCGGCGCATTTGCGTCCCAGTTGATGTTCGTGCCGTACGCAGCACGCGTGCTGTATTCGTACACATAGCTCGGTCCGAACTCGGTCTGCCCATCCAATCCCGGGAACGAGTTTACATCGCTCCGCCACCTGCATCCCATGACATCAAGCTCTATCCACGGGGCTAATATGCAACTCACGTGTGTGCATCAACGACGTCGAATGTCTGGCGAGAACGTGAGCCTAGATGAAGCGAGCATCTTCAGATGGTTGGAAGGACTTACAGCAGAGTCGACTTCGTACACTCGGAAGCCAGAGTTCAGATTCCTGAGTGGCGTGATGGACGGTCCCAGCCAAGATGTCGTGAGCGCCGTCTGGGCATTTTGCTCGGTCCCATTGTTGGCATAGAAAATCTACATTTGACTAGGATTACGAGCAAGAGAGCCGATTCGAAAGGTGACGAACTGAAAACTGGTCCTCGTGGTCATGACCGAAGAATATGTCTGCGTAGATACATCAGCATCTCTATCATCAAAACCATCGAGGACGCACTTGCGATAACATGTGGGGAGAATCGATCAACACTGGTGTTGATGTATCACGCGACGAAGGGGGGAAAATATCGTGATTCCACTTACATCTGATAAACTGTTATGGAAAGTGTCAGCCCATCACTATAGAGAACAATAAATACAAAACACCCACAGAGATTACTTGGGGCCTCCAGTGGATTTGACCCATCCCAGCCAGTAGGAACATGTCCGATGATCCAAACTGATCGAAGGCCTCAGTAACCAGAAAACACGCTCGTGACGCACACACCTCTATCTCCTACGTCTTCAGCGTCCTGCAGCTCATCAGTCAAGAACCGCAGCATCCCCGAAGTGTCAGGTATGCTGAGATTGATGTAGTTAAAGTAGTTCCCGCTGTGAACAATCAGTGCTGTCGCCACGCCCAGATATCATTCAACGCATACCGGTACCCTGGATTGTGTTCGCTGTGTCACCTCTTGAAGCTAGAAACGCGGAGACACTCACATAGATCGGTGTTAAGTGAAATCACGCGCAGTCCGTCAGTGCGCTGTACACTATACGCTGCATAGTGAGTGCGTGCCTGCGCAACCACGCTCTGAGGCAGCCACCGCTCTAGCTTCCATAGACTCGCAACATGGTCATAATTCCTATACCGGATGTTTTCAATCTTCCATTTGATAAATGATAAACAAACGGGAAATACAGACCAGCTGAACTGTTTGGCCAGAGCACCTCCTAGTGAACTGAGGAGCATCCTGGTCTCTGCCACACGTCAGTGCTCGCTTGCGGTCATCAAACGACAAAGCATGATATACATGGTATAGCTGTCGTGGTTTCCTAGCGTAGCATAAACTGGCCCACTACCCAAAGTACGCTTAAGTAGGTCATATACCACAGTCTGTCTCAGAATGAGTACTTGTGACCTTCAAAATCATGCATGAGTGCCCACCTCCGTGTACATCACAAGATCCCTGTCTCAAATTAGAACCTGCGTCAGCACCTGAAGGAATATGACCTACCTGGACATTTGATTCCCTGGGTCATGTGCGACGAGGTCACCAGTGAATAGGGTCCAGGCGAATCCTGTATCCGCTGTGCCAGTAAGCACAGGGATGGCTTGGAGTATCGCGGCTTGCGAGCGAGTATGGCGTATCACTGTTCCATGCGACAGTAAGGGTAAAGCGTTGGTCAGTCAACTGGTCGGCCCTGTCCCCATTCCCGATCTACAAACGTACCATTTGAAACCAACCGTATCGTGGCGCCGGCAGGACTGTCTGATTTGGGCTATTCGCGTTTAAAGCATTCGTGCGACAACACAAGCCCGACGTGCAGTTTGCCTCTGACCCTGTCGCGTAGCCTACAATGCATGGTGAGTGGCCATGGAAATCCGAAGCAGCTGAAAAGGGTAGGAGACGAAGAGAGTGGACTCGTTGGGGGGTACAGTGATGAAGTATGGACTTTGAAAGGTCTACGAGACACAGATGAATATCGATTCGGAGGGTAGACAAGACTATAAAGTTTGGCGGGATTGGGTAGGCGACGTGTCCTCGTACGGAAAACGAAAAGAAAGACACCAGACGCACGGGGATCGAGATGAAAGTCCGACACGTGCAGCACCTTGAGGCGCTGCCCACTCGGTTGCTTGGCCGGAGGCAGTGGATCAGGTTTTGGCCTTGAAAACCAACCGGTGAGGTTCAAGGGCGGCGTCGATGGGAGCGGACACGAGCTGGCAATGAAGTTCTGGCATATCATCTGGGAAATGGGAAATGGGACCAACGACTCAGCAAAAGACACGAGGTTCCAGCACTCGTCCTGACCTGGCCATCGTATCCTTGCACGTCCGCATTCGCCAAGACCTGCGTAAGTACAGGGCCATACGACGTCGCGCCGTATGTCGTTTGACAAGCGCTTGAAAGGCTGTACTGCTGACAGAGGAACACGAAGAACGCGGGTCCCTGCTCAGGGCGCAGCGAGCGAGAGGAACTGAGCGACTTGGAGGACGGCTTTGCAGCGCCCGCACGTGTTGTTCGTGAAGGCGGTGTTATTGTTATCGCGGATCCACCGGACCTGTGCTTCTGCGATTTGCAGGAGATATTCGCCGGGGGCGGGGGGAGGGAGAGGGTGCGGATCTTGCGGATCATCCTAACGAGGATTGTCAGAACAGTGGACAAATGGAGTTGCGCGTCCACGAGACCCAGAACGGGACATGGCCCACCTTGGGTAGGTTGTTCGGATTGGTCAGTTCAGGGGGGTATATCTTATGCTGCACGGAACGTCACTCAATAGTTCACAAAGAGCGGCATATATGCGCACCAGCACCCTATCAGAAACGACAGGCTGGGGTTGAGCAGAAGTGGCCGTGGGGTCATTATAATACGAGCTATACAGGCTAGTCGGAAATGCGCCTGGGAGAGTGTAGGACGGGGGTCCATAGGACAACGAGGATGCAACGCAGGCCTGCCATGCGACCACGGCACAGACCAGAAGCCTGCGAACGCGAGTCATCGTGGTTTAGCGTAGATCCCGCGGGTACTTGCGCTCAACCGGGAAGAGGGAGACAACACGGCTGCGTGTATAAATAGGCGAAAGAAGAGCATCTTGTCGTCCAAGTCGACCTAGGAATACGGAGAACTTTTCATCAAATCGACCCTACCATTGGAGGAAGATCCGAGGAAAGCAGAGGCACGTTCTTTCCCACATCACACGATATACGGTCAGCCCTCAGTATCAAACGTGGGTCTGTCTGACGGTGTCTGCCATTATATTCGAGTCACGGAGGCTCCACATGGGCGAAGGTCGGTGGATAGAATAGACGAAAAGGCAGTGCGGTATGGCTTCATACATTTCTAATCCAACAGAAATCGGGACAAAGCGCAGGCATAGGATGTGTGGGTATCATAGTCAATTTACGAGTAGTCTTACAAGTAGTAAAGTGCAGGAGCAAGAGAGGTAACCGAACCTGGATATTATATCCTCCGGATAATTCATAATGATACGTCGAATCATAGCGTGATGCGCGTGATGGGGTCAAAGGTCAAAGCTCCACTCCACAGCAGCCTGTTATCGGATGGTGCCGGCTGATGTCTGAAGGCGGGTCGGACCATCGGTGACCACCGAACACTGGAGTAAGACGAGCGAGCTCAGGCACGCGCACGAGGGACAAGCGGTGAGGGCTCACAGTCTTTATAAGTCAAGGGACGATGGAGAGACCCTCGCTGGATAGAGTTGAGCCCTCGTTGGACGTGCTCTCGCTCTCCGTTGATTTCTTGCGACTGGATGGAGCATTGGTGGCACCGTGATGCTTCTTGTAGGTGCGCGCGCGCACCCTCTCCTCTGCCTGCTTACGGGACTCCATCCAGAGGCGTAGCGTGTAGTCACGCAGAGACTGAGAGTAGAGGATGAGGGGGTCGGTGGGAGGGGGTTCTACAGGGCCTTGTGGGGGAACCAACATCGGATGGTGTACGGGGGAGGAAATGAGCAGAATAAGGTACTGATGATAAAGGGGTGATGAGGGGCGGGGGAGGGGAGGGAAAGTGGAGGATTTATATGTGAGGGGAGGGGGTGGAGATAAAAGAAATTTGGAGAGGAGTACGGCATGGGAGGGGATGTCCTCTCGGGTCGTTTCATGTGAGCGGAGCCTGTGTGGCGCTTCGCCCATTCGTGTTCGTGAGAGCGAAACGGAACCACCCATCAGCCTCAGCCCCCCTCCTCTCCTTATGCCAACCAAAAAACATCAATCCGAGATACTGCATGTCTTGCCATCTCAACGTCGTCGCATCGTATGCAACGCTTGGGCCCTTTCCGTTCCGTCCGCAACTCGGCTTATGTTATCCAAACCAAATACAACTCGACCACAACAACCGGACGCCGAAGCGATGCTTATCGCCCATCCAACCGAGGCTATTCAATCCCCCTCTTTTTACCAATGATTTAGGTAAAATGTTGGCCTCCGTGTGCCCATAGCATTGACGTTTGGTTACTTATATAATGTCCCCGCTAACAATCATACGTATCCTGATGCACAGCCCAAGCCAACCGCCGCAGAAGCGTTGTCACACCACACCATCGCGAACTGACTCACACTACATATCCAATTCATCCATTATGGCCAATCGCACTTACTCGGCTCAGGAGATATCTCAGACGGGATCGAGGGAGAAAAAGAGGTCCCTGAGGGTTCCAAAATTATCGCCAAGTGTGGAGCTCCTGACCTCCGAAACTCGCCTACCGGCATCGTCCGTTCCAATTTGCAACGGTGTTTCTTCTCTTTTGCGATCAGTATAGCTGTAGTTTTAAACGCGAAAACACGACCTTTCCCTTTCTTATTCTTTTGGGATCTCGATCATCTCGATCACTGTAGCCCTGAAGCACAGGTAAAAATTGAATGTAAGGGTAGGACTTGAGTTGTCCAGTGAGTGTTAGCCATGCCTTGATCTTCATTCGGATTTAGGACGTACACGCAGCTCCAAGGATACCACGCAGCTCCAAAGTCATGCGCTCCAAAAAACTTTTTTCGCGCTTCGCGAAGGAAAAGCACTACTATCTTTAGTAGTGTCGTTTTCGGATTTTCGAATGATCGACGACCTTCCACCGTGCTGCACCCATGTGCTGGAACTTATGTTAGCATGACCTCTGGTTTTTCCTGATAGGTAGCCCAGTCTCCACAGTTTCATGAGGGCGTAAGGACCTATCGATGAATTTACAACTGTACGTGATAGGGACTTGATTGCTATATATTGCGGCCAGGATCCATCCAGAAGGTTGGGCCCAACTTCGGAGCTTGATGGGATGAGTGGCCCTACTCGAAAACCGCCTTGCATGTCAATGCACTGCACTGCGGAAGCCCGCCTGCTTGCGACGTGTTCACCACAAATAAGATATTCCCACGGGACTCCATGGGGATGATCACTCGCGTCTCAGGCTATTTTCACATGGGTAATCATGACGGTTGTCTATGACTTGAATCATCTACCTTTCCTGGCCATCAGAGTGTTTGTCACCTGGAAAGAAGTTCGGGTATCATTGCAGAACCATCATGCGATAGATAAGGTCTCTCAATAGAGTACGAGCGCCTCGTATCAATGCAGAATGAATCATTCCGACAACCTGGAGTGGACAATCAGCGGCGCCGCTCGTCCCGGTAAGCCTAACGGAGTTATTACGGCATGCGGTTGTCCGGATAGTTTAGAATGTACAAGAACCAGGGAATGCACGTCCGTTATTCTTGCGATTTATGAGAATCCTTCAGTGGTCTGGTATGGTCTTCTACAGCATGCGGGTGGCCCCCTTCGTAGAGAAGGGAAGACAGAATGTAGTAATACATCGAGGCAATTCTGGGGCGGAGCGCATGTACATTGTACAGACGAGGAAGCCATGGAGCGCACATATGAATGCAGGGAAAGACTCCTTGAGATGTGACAACCATTCAAGCTGTATCACCTTTCTTGAGGCGTCCGATTTCACTCCTCATATCATGTCAGGAGTGCGGCGTAAAACCAGCATTTTCAGTCCGAGTCCATCGACGCCGTTGCGGACTTCGTTCGACGTACGTATTATCTCATGCATGAGATCATTGCATTCATGGTGACGCGGTGGCGCAGTTACACCCGGGTTAACGTCCTTTAGGCCTTACTAATTGTCACCATCTCGACTCCTCCTAACTCGAGTTCTTGCGGCGATGGTACGAGTCCAGTGCGAGGCCGTGGTTTCTCCAAGGGCCCATTTGTTTCAAGTTCGAATCTCTCCAACGGGCAGCATGATTATCGGCCCATATGCAGTGCAGCAGGTTGCATGTTATAATTTTGGGAGTGATAGTTGCACATGCATGAAACATGTAAAACGGTGGAGTACTAGGAGCAGTGGCTGGCGTCAATTCCAAACGAAGCTAAAGCACCCCGACCGATCGGACCCGGAACGCGACCCTTGATTGAAAAAAAAAAAAAAAACCCTCAAAATAAAAAAGAGAGAGGGGGAGGGGAGAAGAGAGATCGACGCTGTAAGCCTAGCCTAGCGAAAACTAGAGTCTGCAAACGACAAGGAAGATAATCAGCACGTCATTGCATCTCGTCGTCACGGCCATAAAAGGCCGCGACAAAAATCCACACGCACCCGCCGTCCCCTGTTGTTCCCTCGGTACGGTAATTTTTTTTTTTTTTTCTTTTTTGGGGGGGGGAGGGGGGCCAATCTCAATCTCACACGAACCGCCCCCCCGGCCGCGGCCTCTTCTTAGACGGGAACGAACAGCTCCCCCCATCGACGCACGACAAATATCCCGCCTACGAACAGCCCGACGCCGGCGACGATGTTGATGTTTCCCGGCAACTTGTCGGGCGCGAAGATCTGCGTGCGCGTGAAGCGCGACCACGCGCCCTCGTTCGGGTCGACGAGCGCGCCGCTGTGCGCCAGCTTCGCGGGAGTATAGTACGCGGGTCCAGAGTGTGGTGGTGCCGCGCGGCGTGCCATTTACTTTGCAGCTGTCTTCGCGGTAAGTGGGTTTGAGGATGAGTGTATGTGTGTGTGGCTGGCAGAAGGAGTAGTCAGCGCGGTCGGCGCCACACATCCCAATTTTTCGTGGCTCGTGACGCGGTATTTATTAGTCATCATGCGTGGGTAAATCGTCAAATGTTCGTGGCAGCAGTCAGGAAATACAGCAGCTATTGTAGGCATAAAACAAAACGTCAAAACATGGCGTAAGGTATCATATAGTGTCTGATCTCGAGAAAGAGTCTAATGTTCGTCGAGTCATTAAATCCCACTGCCGTGGTGTCGTCGCAGAAGAATTACATCGTCGTTTGAGCGCACTTCGATCACGGCTCTTAAGCCATGGAATTGCTCAAGGTCTCGCGCCTCTGCCCGAGCGACACCCGCTCTATCACTCGGCAGCCAAACGATAGGCGGGGGCGCAATGAGTTCAGGTGCGAACAGAATCCTCGACATCTCCTCCGCATGGTCAGTGAATGGTAACGGAGGCAAGCGTGGTGGTGCATCTGGATGCGTCCGAGAAGCTCGTTCGGTCGCCGTGAGATCGTCTAACGTTTCTGTCGCTAAACGGCGCAGGTTGGAATGATTATAAAGACAGGTCACCGAGACGCAAATGACGTACGGAGTGGTACTGGCCCATGTAGTTGGTAGTGCGACGGCACGACAGCGAGCGTCGTAGACATCATCTCCAACACGGACGCGAACGATCCCCGCGTTCGCGCCGCGCGTCCGGAACTGACTATGCTCGCGCTCTCTTCGTCAAGCACAGTCGGGTGATTCGGCTGCGCTGCCCTCCGGAACGACTCAAGAGAATGCAAAGTGACGGGGCTAAGGGTTCCCCAACCCGGTCGCTCACTAACGCGTGCATAAAACTCGACGAAGAAAAGGGTGACCACCCCTGCGCTGATGAGGGCCACCCCTTCTGGCCATAGCCGCCGACTGAGGAGAATCAGGCCCAAAGAGATGGGTTTCAATGCGATGAGTGATGCAATACGCTTCAGAAGCCAGATCTGTAACAAGCCTCCGGTCTGCGAGCGGGTACGGCCATACACATAACAAACGAGAAAGCGATGGGCTGTATCTCCAGTCAGATTCGGGGGCAAAACGAGAAAAGCCTGTCGTACCAAGTAGAGTAAGGAATACCAACAAGGCCACTGGGGGGCCCATCAGTGGAAAGATCACCGCGAATGTGCTTGCAAAGGTGACCGCTAGTATACAACAGGTCATAGCGAACAACGGATTGTACGTCCTGGGATATGTAGCTTTCACGGGGATCAGCGGCTAGTCAATAGGACACGAGGATCATACCGCGGAAGCGCTGGCGCGGCGTTTTCGCCGCCCTTTCTTCACGCAAGACCCGTCGCAATCGCAGAGGTTGAAGTAAAAGTAGCGCTGGCGACGTGATCGCGACATTGATGACAATCGCGAGTAGTAGTGTGGCGATATATATGGAGCCATCCGCCACAGTCTCGCTCCCGCGCGTACCTTGACTGAGCGCGCCAAACGAGTACAAAAGAGCTCCAGCAGCGACAAAACCGATGAGAGTGACGAATACAACCATGTAGAACATTGCCCTCATGACGGTATGTTGTCCAGCGGATACGGAGATCGTGCCCACAACGCGAGCCGAGACTGTCAGATATCTCAGACTGTTCTCGATATTAGGGTTTGTCATACGTACGATGGAGGGCCAAAATTGCGAGTAGAATGAAGAGCGTGGCGATGACGGAGGGGGCAAGAACCGTGACCAAGCCTGTCGGTAAGTCGCTGTCATTCGCCATGGACCGGAAGAATGGAACATAGTGCGCGAAGTCGGGCGACGTTGCAACGGCCAACCCCGCCGTAGCGATCACTGTGTGGATCAGTTGCAGCCAGGTCAGAGAAGGGAAAACGAGAGGTGCTCACGTCCTATAAGAAGTGTTCCAGCGACGATCACCACGAGGATCCAGAACGTAACCTGGCTCATCGTATTGCTCCCACCCTGCTGAAGAACGTCCCATCGCACATCCTCCTTTGCACGCCCCTCGATGAGCTGTATGCCGGGCAGGAATCGCAGGCCCCGCCCGGTAAGCAGCCATCCCTTCACACGCGCTCCATCTGCGATGGCTTGATACCCATCCTCTTGGGCGATCCGGATATCCTCATTGATCGTCTTCAGTCGCGTTCGCCACGTCCGGATTTCGGAATATACCGCGCCGAGCTCGTCGTGGTTGAAGCCGGTCAATGGGCGAACGAAAGGCGGGGCGCGTTGCACACGCAGATGTGGGGGCACCTCCTGGCCTCGACCGGACCCCTGATCAGCATCTGGTCCCGCCCGCTCTCGCAATGGGAACGTAGAGCGATGTTCAGATGGCGCAGGACCAAAAATCTTCGGTCGTCGAACGAAACGGAATATGCTGGAAGCGCGAGCCGGCTGAAGTGGTGGTTCTGAAGTAGGTGGTGATACGGGTGGCAAAGGCATAGGTGAAGGTGCACTTGGCGTGTGAGAATAACGAAAGTCGATTGGTGCTTCACGGCCTACATCAACCCAGTCGGAGTCACCGTTCGAACTCGCCAGGTGTGTCGGGGCATTTCCAGGAGAATACAGGGTTTCAGGGTCTAAGTCTGTCGTGTCTTCCGTTGCACGAGCGATATAGTTTGGACCATGTAACATCGGATCAGGAATGGGAGCGTCCGGTTCCATGTCTGATTGCGATTCTGGCTCTTCGTCAAGGATCCCACTAGCAGTCGCACGAAATAGACTTGCAATCGGGAAGCGGTTGAAAGCCATAGACCCCTGACCACCTTCTTGAAAGCGTGTACCTACAATGCGCTGGTTAACTGAGTCCGAGAAACTGGTGCGAGCTTCATCATCCGCAAAGCGACCTCCATTAATCCCGCGAATGCCAAGCTTATAGTAGGTAGAAGGAGCGAGGTATGAAGTTGGCGCGAGTGAAGAAGAAGCGTCGGCAGGGTTACGGCCCCGTCGCCTACGACCGACTGCCTGAAGGCTCGCACTATGAGAATAACAAGGGACAGGAGAAATATTGGTGCCTTACAGAGGATCCAGTGAGCACTCTTGGGCGGCTGATGTACGCAATACCTTCGGAATCACGGGTCGGTGGAGGATTGAGATCTGCAATCGAGGGCTCGGGGGTTGTAATTCGGAATGAGGAAATATACTTCGTCTCTGCAATCTCGAGCTGCTCCAAGATTACGTCACGCTCCTCGATCAGCAGGGCAAGACGTCGCGTGTCACTTGAGCCGATCTTGAATCAGTCGCCAGAATGAAAGTTTTGGACGAGGGACATACGTGATTGTAAAGAGGCTCGAGATATCCACTTCCATCCCGAAATCCTCCTGTGAAAACATGTAAGGACCAGGATTTCTGTGCCGGCCCGACCTTCCGCGACGGGTGGTCCCACTGTTGGCGTGTTCTGCACTGAAGTCCAGCGACGAGCTAAGACCTGTCTTAAGGATGAAGTCCTTGACACGCTTTTCACCCCACCCAGCTAAGCCAGGCGCCGCCCGAGCGCTGATCCAGCCCATCTCTCTCCCTTGCAGGTAGACGTTGATCCACTTGCGTCGAAATGCAGTGAGCTTACCGTGCTCATGAAGGATCTTGACCACTGCGGGGATGAGGCCAACAAGGATGAGCAGACCTGATAGGATGATAAGGCGCAAGCGACCGCGCCACTTTAGGTCCTCCCCATCCACCACTTCAAGCACATTGGCATTTCTCGGTGTGACAACGTCGCGGTTGTCAAGAAGCTGGAGAACACGGAGGACGCTGAAGTCCTGCAACATTGAGTAACCGCCCAAGAAACGTGGCGCCGGTGCCGTCTCAGCCAAGCAAGGGACGGAGATCATATAAAGCGGAAGGGCGCCGACAAGGCCGAGGATGGACCAACCCAACACAATGAGAAAACATAACCAGAGCGTGCGCTGACTCAACTCCTCATCTGAAGGGAAGCTACGCACGTCTGCCGCGGCAGGATCGCTTGGGTCCGCAGGTACGTCGGATATGGATGGTACCATAGGCACGGGAGGGTATAAGAACGCCCAGAAATTCGAGCCCAGGTGCGCAGGGCGGAGTCTTTGATGAGATGAACACGAGGAGATTCAGATATATGGAGCGTACGCACCTTTCTTGCACAAACCATTCTCGGAGGCCGTATATTTGACGAAAACGCGGTCGGATAAGCCCAAACAATAACTATAAGGGGCGTAAGACGGTCATAGAAACCTGAGCAAAGTGTACAACGTACCCATAGCAATAAACCTATCAACCCATGTACCACGATAGTTGCCAACAAACCATCGACAGAAGCATCTAAACCATGGCCTAGACAAACTGTGTTGCCCGCGAGAGAGAGCAGACTGCTGTCAGCTGTTTGAAAGGAATCTGACGATGTATGAATTGGGTCCAGGGATGATCGGGAATCTAAAGGTGTTGTCATAAACGAGTCCGTGCGAGTCAATACTGAAGGGTGTGAAGATGATGATAGTGTGAAGGAAGGGAAAGTAGTGAGTGCAATAGTTGAAATATGTAATGGCCCAGGTGTAGTTGTCGATGCTCGTGTATGTGGTGATGATGAGATATCGCAGGAACACGATTCGGAGGCCGTGTTAAGTGCTGCGGTGCCTGAAGGCTTTAGCCCACGGAATGAGGGACTAATCCGTGACAGCTGTCGACGGACCGACTCTGAATTGAACTTGAAGCGCCCATCGCCGGGAAAGGTAAAGTCGAACATGGCAAATTTAGTCGAGTTGAACCGGTATCGGGTATCCAGGTAGACGTTGTCTTTCGGCGTAGACCACTCCAGCGCACAGTTGCCAAGACGTCCTCGTGGTCAGTCACGAGAAAAAATCCGATACAGTATACGAGTAGTTTATGGAGGAGCTTTGCGGGCGGACGACGGCCACGTTCGCGTACACGTGTGCATCCTGCATTTACGTACGTGAGCACCAAAAAAAACGGTTCACAAACTCCACGGGTCAGACCCCACATACCTGTATTAATTCTGGCGAGCCATGAATCACTCCATGGCTCGGGGTCACAACCCACAGGTGTTGCTGTTTGCTGTTGCGAGCGAGCCAAGGCAGTGGCTCCGGTCCGCCGAATGACATGGGTTTCGCGACGACTAATTGGACCTCTCCTTCATCGAATCTTTAAAACCTCTGCCTTCGTACGGAGTGTTTCCAATCCGAGGATATAATTACCAATCGCTGCACGTTTGGTCACTACAACTACAATATATCACCTTCCCTTCTCCCGTCATACAACGAGCGTGAAGCCGAGTTATTGATGACTAAAACATGAGACTCGACGGCCATGCTCCTGAATGAACGTGAATGGTAGGAGATTGGCTATAAAACTGTATATAGGCCTTATCAAGTATCCACGGCCATAGGACTCTGAAAGCACCGCATCCCGTTCGATCTGCGCAGTTAACCAGAGTGCCGCCCAGTTAGTACCACGGTGGGGACCACGCGGGAATCCTGGGTGCCGTGGTTATATTTTTACCCACGCAAAGTACAATGTGTTTTGGCACTTGCAAGTTGCAACACTCTAGCAATACACATCATTCAATAATCATCTTGACGTTTCTTTGAACATTTGGCTGTCGTTGTTTTGAAGTGGAAAATGTTGAACGGTCGGATGATGTATGTCTAGACCAGAGTGTCACAGAAAAGCATCTGGAAATGCTGAGTACCTTGATACAGCATCATGGCAGTCCATGTATATTGGAGTCCAACGTCTTACATAACCTACAGTACTTGCTATGTATTCCAAGTAATCGTATATAGGGTGACAGTACTATACGTCTACTCCTTAGTTCAAACTATATCATTGTCTATATCCCAACCGCTGCTCGCTACCTGAGTTCTTACAGGTTATGGGCCCTGTGGCTCAGCCACAGACTATCACTGAATCCATTTCCCGAACGACGCCTCTCCCCTGTGTCCAAGATTCAGCCTTCGACTCGTCAATTATCATCGTCTTCTCATCAAAGTATCATCACTTGTTGTGCCATTGCCTTTTCACCCCTTTCACCCTCCTCTCCTTCCCACTAAACCTCTCTCAATGGCCAACATGACTACCTCCCTAGACAAGCCTCCACCTCGTTATCCATAGCAAGCCACATTCCTGGCTCAGCTGGAATGGATTTGCACTATGTCAGTTGTCTCCCATTCGCTTACCCACATGTGCCCTGTGGCTCGCGCACTCGGGCCCCTATACCTCTATCCAACCCTCAACTATACGTATCACTGGCATTGCCAGCCACCGCCTCTACATCTCCCGTCGCCGCCCCAGTCCTCGTCTCGCGCACCGCCGCACCCGTAGCCTCAGCCTCGCCCACCGACGTCTTAGCGCCGCCCGCCGCCTCAAGCCCAGCTCAATCGGCCATCGCCACCACGCCCTCAGCCTCGTCCGCTGCCGTTCTGGGTCTAGTCCCAGCCACCGCTCTGCTTCCTGACCACGCCGCCCTCTCACTTCCGTCGCTAGCCGTTATGCCGCCTCGCACCGCTGAGAAAGAATGCACAAATAACCGGAAAACGAAGAGCACGCCGCCGCCTCAGAAGAGCAGATGTCACAACGCCATCGTCACAGGAGAGGCCGCCGACGCAAGCACCACGCCGCACAACACCTCCCCTTCCATCGCATCCCCGCCCACACGTACACCCTCATCCACGCGTGCTGCCACCACCTGCAGTGGCGAAGACCTCGTCGCCGCGGCCGTGAGATGATTACCAGAGACCCGTTCACGTCTTGTTTTTGGACACTGATCACACTCTCTAGCTCAACAACTACGGCAAGCGTTCGCAAGGCGAACCACGCTGTCCATTACCTCTTGTCTCGTCACCCACTCGCGCGCTATCGTCAACAAGTCCCCTCTTTGGGCAATCTCTATCGTGAAAGTCCCCTCTTTGGGCAATCTCTATCATGAGAGTCCCCTCTTTGGGCAATCTCTATCGTGAAAGTCCCCTCTTTGGGCAATCTCTATCGTGAAGTCCCCTCTTTGGGCAATCTTTATCGTGAAAGTCCCCTCTTTGGGCAATCTTTATCGTGAAAGTCCCCTCTTTGGGCAATCTTTATCGTGAAAGTCCCCTCTTTGGGCAATCTCTATTGTGAAAGTCCCCTCTTTGGGCAATCTCTATCGTGAAAGTCCCCTCTTTGGGCAATCTTTATCGTGAAAGTCCCTCTTTGGGCAATCTCTATCGTGAAAGTGCATGTCCCTCTCCTGTCTATTGTCGACCCTTCTCTCTGTCACACTTGTCTCTGTCACTTTTCTCGTCTCCCTGGCGTCCACGCCAGCTCGTCTACGTCCTCCTTCCGTCGACCCTCACGTTCTGTTCGTCACTGTCACCTCTTATCTCCGTCAACCCTCACTTGTCAATTGTCCCCGTTAACGTCCTTCTTCCGTCAACCATCGCGTCCTCTCCGTCACTGTCACACATCACTTGTCAACTGTCCCTGTCAACGCAATCTCCCTTTTATCAATCGTCAACTCTTTTCCCATTATCATAACCATCCTTCCCCTGTCATTTCTCCCACACAAACCTCCTCGCCCAGCAGTTATTTTTTTAATTTAATTATGGGCACAAACGTCCCTGTTCCCATTACTCCTTCTTCCACCCCCCTCCCCAATGGCAATCCAGTGAACGTGGACATCACCCTCGCGGCATCTGTATCTGGGTCACTCCACTGTTCCTTTTCCTGCGCCTGAGTGCCAACGACACCACACTTCCCACATCCAACATCATCACCACACCGTCACCTCGCCATTGGCCCCATCATTCACGCCTTTGGCACATCGCTCCCGCTCCTCACTCTTCCGCTCTATATTCTGCCTCCGTGCCCTTATTGTATCGCGAGGTGCCCAGAACACATCATTGCCTCAGTTTACCACACAAACTATCATCTCGAATAAATTGAGAAGTATTAGACCATAGGCATTGAGGGGGAGTAGTGGAGTCCAATGCCTCAGAGACCCGCAGGCACGCGTCTTCCGCCACAGCTGCGTCTTTCCCGAACGATCCCTTCCTCATCTTCCCCATCCACAAACATCTCAACTGCGACCTTCCTTGCGAAAGCCATCTCGCATGCGCCCCACACCGGGTACAGAACTGGCAGTAAGCCTGAGCCTGAACCCGTCGGCGACGACAAAGACGGCTTAATTTACCTGACAAAGCATTCTACCTGCGGCGCGTATAGTAACAGTCTCATGTCCCTTGCCACCGCCAGATCATCATGTCACTCCTGTTCAAGGCATCCCATCTGCTCTCGATTGTGCCTGCTGTATTCGGCGTGCTGTACAATCTGTTCAAAGCATGTTATCTGCACCCCTTATCAACCCTGCTCATCTGCAAACAATCTACTGCAACAACAATGTGACGTTGGAACTTGCCGAGGACCATGTGTGGCACTCGCAAGTCAAACACATTACACTCAGAAACAATGATTTTTCAGAGGGAGTTTTCGATACGTCGGCCGTAGACGTTGAGGGGGAGTATTGGAGTCCAACGTCTTACATAACCTACAGTACTTGCTATGTATTCCAAGTAATCGTATATAGGGTGACAGTACTATACGTCTACTCCTTAGTTCAAACTATATCATTGTCTATATCCCAACCGCTGCTCGCTACCTGAGTTCTTACAATGTAGAGTATGGACAACGAGCCATATCAAGCGCTAGCCGTACCCCATCCCGAGATTGACAACAAATGCAAGTCACGACGCCACCTTTAAATGGAGTGATAAGGTGATATCAACAAGGGCGAAAAACTTGCTGGCAAGCAAGCATTCTTCTTAACCTCGCACTCTTCAATATCTTTGCCGCCATCAGGACATTTCCAGATACACATTGCTTCCCGAGACGAGATTCATCCCATTCTTCTTCCTCGATGAGCGCTTATCCATTTCCCCAAAAACATATTTTCAACAGTGGTTTCAAACTCGGTGTCGTGTCGTGAAGTTGTGGTCATCGTAGCCCCCTTTTTCCAAAACAACCTTGCCAGCGAAAGCGCAGAAACGCTTCCGGATTAGTCTGGGTGAGGATTCGTCTCACCGCCGCTTCATGATGTGGCTTCAAGAAAGTCAAAACGTACTGCCTGTGCGGTTCTATGAACCTCATCTACGTGCAGCCACCAACCCTCCCAAGTCGCGCCATCGCCCATGACGCCCGTAACATCTCAGGACATCCCACATTGGCTGAAGGACTGTGGTTTCCACTTGATAATCTAATGGTGAACTAAACATACACAAGCAACGCCGAGAAGGACGGAGGACCACTAAAGCATATCAGTTACAACCAAGTGATGACAAAAGTGAATCGGAGGAAGGTGCAAGTAATTGTCTATTAAGACGATTTCAGGAAAAGGCAAGGTTTCCAAAAGTAAGACAGGACACGTACTGTGGAAGTAGTTATCGGCTTTTCTCCGTCAAGTAGACTTCGCCAGTGTTTGCATCTCTATTCACAGTCATCACTGTATGACCCGTCACCCATGGCGGCGCATCTGCTGGAATGACTGGCGAAGGTGGCCTATGTGACTTTGAGACTTTATATTTCGTTGGTTTAGGACGCTGTTTGTGTGAAGTCCTTCTCTTCGACGTCAAAGGTCCATGATCATCGAAATTTTCGACGAGTTCTTGCTTGCTCGGTATACAACCCATCACAATATACAGCCACCAGCTCTGCGGAACTGAGTAGAGGTATAGGCTGACCATACACGAATAGGTGGCCACTCACGATGAACTAAGGAATGGAATGGTAGACTGGGTGGTTGCTGTGAAGACAGATGAAAGATGAAACGAGGGCGTAAGAGGGCGCAGGTCAATCAAGTCAAAGGATAAAAGGCATCGGCGATGGCGCTGGTGGTTCCTGAGACTGAGGCATGAGATGATATATCTATCACATCGTTTCCAGACATCGTTTCCAGGACGCCGCTGACAAAGGGAGGCGCCAGCCGACTGTAATTATATAGTTACGGTTGTTCGCATTTTGACTGCGAGCGCGGATTCGGTGAGCTGAGATGATGAGAGACCAGGGGGTGGCTGTGGCTGTGCTCAACAGCGACGGCAACCACGTCAACCGACAACGCGTCTTCGTCCACCTGCCTGCCTACCCCACACCGACGCGTCAACCATGGCAAGCCATGCACTCAAACAGGTGCGTCGTCCTGTATCGTTTCCCAGCAATAAGACGAATTTCTTCATAGGCAACTTCTCCCGTGACCGTGCAACAGGCGCAAACGAATGCGCTGCTTTCCATGCTCAACCTCAACTCGCCAGTAGAACCCCCAGCTACTGGCGTTTCGGCTTTGGGAAAGGCGGCGTCTGGGCTCAAGGTTCCTGCCGCTACTGGCCCTCCTATCTGGAAGATCCTGGTGCTGGACCACGAAACGAAGGACATCCTTGCCACTGTTTTACGGGTGCAGGATCTCCGAGATATCGGTGTCACCCTTCATGTGTATGTTTTCTCCCTGATCTCCTTGGCGTAGGTTCCGGTGGTGACAGTTCGCTGTAGGCAACTCCACTCATCTCGACCCCCTCTGTCCGACGTCCCAGCCATCTACTTCGTCGCTCCAACCCTCCCAAATATCAGGAGAATCGCACAAGACCTCGGGAAGGGTCTCTACGAATCTTTCCATCTCAACTTTTCTGAGCCTCTCCCGCGGTCGCTCCTAGAAGAGCTCGCTGCGACAGTTGCAAAGGACGAAACAAACGAGTTTGTTGAGCAAGTCAGCACTCAGCACCCTTCTTTGGAAGCGCAGAACTGACTCAATGGACTACTCAGGTTGTTGACCAATACCTCTCTTTCATCGCGCCATCCGCGTCACTGTACTCTCTGTTACCGCCCCCGCCCGTAACCACAACGCCGATTTCTGGCCAACCAGTACCATCGCAACAACTCTCCTCTTATTCCATCCTGAACTCACCTTCGTCAACTGAAGACCAAATTGAAAATGAGATCGAACGGATAACTTGTGGGCTTTTCAGCGTAGTTGCCACCATGGGTGCGTGTCGTCTGTGCTATCGAAAGGTCTTTTTTCTAAGCGTCAGGCAGGTCAAGTGCCAATAATCCGCGCACCGAGGGGAAATGCAGCAGAGATGATCGCAAAGAAAGTGGAGACAAAAATCCGTGACTCCATCATCACATCATCGCGTTCACAGGGCGCGTCCCTTTTCTCTCAAGAGTCGGGTGGGCTTTCTACCCTACAACGACCACGTCAGTGTCCTTCTCGACACCCTGCCCATGTTCATTGCCATTAAACTGACCGGCAGTTCTCCTCATTCTTGATCGTAACATCGATCTCGTGCCTGTTCTCTCACACGGCTGGACATATCAGGCGCTCGTCTCTGATTGCCTCGAAATGAAGCTCAATCGCGTCACGGTCGCGTCGCCGCAGAAGAAAGCCTATGACCTTGATGCAAAGGACTTTTTCTGGGCGAAAAATGCCGCGAATCCCTTCCCCCAAGTCGCAGAGGACATCGATGTGGAGCTCAATCGCTATAAGCAAGATGCCGCAGAGATCACGCGATCGACAGGTGTGAGCGACGTCAACGACATCGCACAACTGTGCGACCTTGTGCTCTCATCTCCCTCCTAACATTTCTAAACACGCGTACCAGGGACCTCTCTGCGAATGCGGCCCATCTTAAAACTGCAATCACGCAACTCCCAGAACTGACAGCGCGCAAAGCGACGCTCGACTCGCACATGAACATCGCTACTGCGCTGCTTGAACAAATCAAGTCCCGTGGGCTTGACGAACTTTATTCGACCGAAGAAGCGATCAACAAGCAAAGCGTTGCGACTGTGCTCGAGCACCTCCGGTCGCCTAAAGGGGAGGGCAAACCAACCCCGGTGGACAAGCTCCGACTTGTCCTCGTGTTCTATCTCTCTTCGCAGGATAATGTAATCTCGAGAGACGATGTGACCGAGCTCGAGACAGAGTTGAAGAAACAGGGCGCGGACGTTGCTGCATTCGAGTATGTACGGCGCCTACGTGAAATTTCGCGCATGATTGTGCCCTCTGTGGGTGCGGCGACGCCGGTACCCTGGGGTCCAGGGGGGCGGGGGCGGCGGCGAGCTGTTTAAAGGGTTCAGCTCATTGGGTAACCGCGTACGTCCTTTCTTACCCACTTGGTGCGGGCGGGAACGGGTGACTAATTATTTTTCTCTCTTATACATAGCTCACAGATAGACTCAAGGAGGGCGGTCTGGAGAACTTGATCTCGGGTGTACGAAATTTCCTCCCTACAAACAAACTCTGTACGATCACGCGGTTGACGGAGGCACTGATGGATTCCGGCGCGGCATCGAACCAGTCCTTACAAGAGACTGACGAGTATATCATGCTCGATCCCCGCGCGCCTCGCAATCCCCCAACAGCTGCACGGGCACCCGTGCGACGCTCCCAGTTCACGGAGGGCATCGTCTTCGTGGCCGGGGGTGCGGGATACGTCGAGTATGGGAACCTCGAGGAATGGGCGGCCAAAACAGGGCGGCGGGTCACGTACGGCGGGACCGAGATCTGGGACCCGGAGGGTTTCGTGAGCGTGTTGAGGGATCTCGGCAAGGCGCAGAGTTGAAGGTCAATGAGTACAACACAGTATGGGATCTGGGCTGTCGGCCGTGCTATCATAGAATGGCCGATTTCCACGAACATCGCGATGTAATAATCGGAGTCTTACCCATTAATGAATGGTCCAAGTACTCCAAGGCCTCGTTTAGTTCAATCTTTTGATCGGATGGTATGTGAATCGACTCAGATGATGTGGAGTCAGTGATAGACAATCACTGTCTCATTTCCTCTCGTATAAAGTCTCGTTCGATTCACGTCTGATCTCATAGTATACCGGAATGTCGATACCCACGCAGTCAACAACTCAACCAGTCTACGTTCCCAAGCTTCCCGCCGAGCTTTGGCTCCTCGTCTTCCGCTTCGCGACCTCTGCGCACATATTCACGTCCGCCCGTTACGAGCCCTTCCAGTCCTGCCACCACACCACCGCAGCGCTCTCCAATGCGGCACTCAGCGACAAATGCACCCTCACGCTAGTATGCAAGCAATGGCGCGCGCTCGCCACGGACATCCTCTACGAAGACATCCGCATCGGCCGCGGCATCTCCGCGCTGCACGCCGCCTTCAGTGACACGGAGCAGCCTGAACAGCCCATCACAGAGGGTGGCGCCGCCCCACGCTCCCCGCGATACCGCGTCCGCCGCGCCGTGCTGCCCTACGCGCACACCGCCACGCCAACCCGCCACGCCCCGCCGGCTCTCGCGCTCCTCGCGCTGCTCCCGCACCTCGAGGTGCTCGTGCGTCCCCCAACGCGCTATCACGACGACTACGACCAGCACGGCTCCCACGCCCCGCACCACCACCACCGCCGCACGACCACGACCACGGTCAGGGTCGCGGATGCGCCTCCCCCGCGCTTCGAGTTCCCGACCGGCATGCCGGCCCTGCCCGCGCTCCGCCGCCTCGAGTGGGCCTTCGACCCGACGGGCGCGGCGACGCGAGCCGGCGGCATCAACGCGCTCGACGACGTGCTCCGCGCCGCGCCGGCCCTGGAGGAGCTCGTCCTCGTCGGCCGCATGCCGTTCACGGCCCTGCGCCAACATCGCCTGCGCCTCCCCGCGCTCCGCACGCTCCGCCTACACGCGGGCGCGGGCGAGTGCCCGCTCGTCGCGCGCCAAACGACGTACTGGGCGCTCCCGGCGCTCGAGAACGTCGTCGTGAGGGGCGCCGCGTCGGCCGAGCCGCTCGAGCCGCTCTGGGAGGCGTTTGGCGGCCAGGTGCGCGTGCTGGAGATGGAGCTCGCGACGGCGGGCGGCGTCCCGATGGTAGACGTGGGCAGGATCGCCAGCGCGTGTCCTGCGCTCGAGGAGTGCAACGTGCGTGTGCTTGCGGAGGAGGTGAACCTGCGCTGCGATTCCCAGGACACGGATGGCGTCGGACAGAGTCCCTGGGCTTGCGCGCACGATACCCTGAAATGCGTCGGCATCTGCGTCGTTGCTCGGGGGTGGACGGTCGGGACGTGGGTGGCAATCGCCAAATACGTCGCCAGGTTTGGGAAGGGGTGTCCGGCGCTGCGCAACATTGTGTTGTATGTGCAGGACGTGGGAGTCGTGGCGCAGAACGCAGAGTTCCACGCGCTCCATGAGACACTGTTGTCTAGTGGAACACAGTTGGTTTTACGCTCAGTTTACGCATAGTCAGTCGGTCCTCTTCGTTCAAATATTGGCCTCGCATCTAGCAAGAACTGGCGTTTCCGCACCCTCTCCAATATAAGACATTTGAAGATAGCACACATTCCTTGACGCAAGGGCAAACATTATCTCATTAGGCTGTATAATGATTTCTGATGTCGACCCCAAACCGTCCTCCCACTGGCAATCCCCTCGACAAACAGTCTAGCCGCATAGGTGCAGGCTGTGGTGCCTCAGTTTATCCTCACCCCCATCACGGAAAGCGCCTGAATTTCCATCGCCGGGCAATCTGGAGCAGGACGCAAGCGTTCCGAAGCTGAAATGATGCATGTATAGATGGTATGCTCTCTCTTCCATTGAGATCACATACCTGGGCCTCGGTGGACGCTGTTGTTGTTGGTGCTACATGTGCAGAAGGCAGAGGTACTGATGGGCAGAGGCTTGGGATAACAAAAGTTTGAGCGATCTGCACGGCATCGGCGGGAGGACACGTGGCTGTGGGTGTGGGAGGCTGTCAAGAAGCTCTGACGGTTGGGGAGGCGTGGTAGGAGGACTCCGGAGCAATTGGAAGGGACCTACTTCCGTGAGACGTTGTCGTTGTTGTCGTCAATGGAAAACAAAACAGTTGCGCTGCGATCACGCTTGGCCCAAAGCCCATCCTTGTCAGTATCCTTGGTATAATATTGACCTCGTCTGTTCAGTTTCCTGGTCCCTGTTGCGCAGCATAGAGCGCAGCTAACAGGCCAAGCAACCCACCTTAGAGGTTGTGCTAATGCTCAAGTGATATTGGGGTGTAGAGCGATGTGTATACTCGTCTACATGTATGGTATTTATACCTCTATGACCCAGGGCTGTTCCTAAGTCCAAAAGAGGTGACTACAGGTGTCCACTATATCGCGCATTAAGTGACGCGTGATGTGGAAACGTTCTAGACGCAGCATAAGGCTGCATCTTGTGATAGATAGCGTAGTATGCGTAACCCTATTGCCATAAGCGCATATACTAAAGTTCTGTCTAACACGTAACATCTATGAGCGGATCTTGAACCTTGTATGAAGGTCTTCACCTTCTTTGATCCGTTCGGGTTCCGGTTCAACACTCCCCCTTGCTAAGTGCATCGGTAGATGCCGTGAGCATTTTCCCACATTCAGGGGTAGAACGTTAGTCCTAGTTGCTCCCTGAATTTGAGGAACTTGACGCGACCAAGGTTCTTGGTGAACATGTCGGCAGGGTTGTTAGCCCCTTCAATAAAGAATAGCTCCACCTGTTTGTTTTGTATGACTTCACGAATGAAGTGATAGCGCAAATCAATGTGTTTGATGCGCTTTTCTTGGACAGGATTGGAGGCTAAGAATATTGAGCCTTGGTTATCACCGAACAGTGGGATAGGAGCAAGATTAATGCCAAGTTCTGTTAATAAGGATTTAATCCAAACCAACTGTCTGCTCGTGTCAGAGAGCGACATATACTCAGCTTCAGTGGAGGAGAGCGCGACTGTTTTCTGCGCTCGTGAGTTCCACGAAAATATTGCTCCAGCCAGGTTCACCATATAGCCTGTAGTGGACTTCCGATTAGTCGGATCAGAAGCCCAGTCAGAGTCGGCATATGCCATCAAGCCGCCATTAGATGGTCCATCATAGACCAAGGCATAATTGGCGGTTCCCAAGAGGTATCGGCAAATATAGAATGCACGATTTAAATGATCCTCTGAGGGATTGGCAGCATGTTGTGACAACTTAGTGACCGCAAAGGCTATGTCTGGACGCGTTCCAAGCATTATATACAGGAGTGATCCTATAACTTGCTGGAATTTTGACCGCAAGGCTGGGTCAGCAGCGGAAGTGTTGGGAGAGGGGTGATAGCCCTCTGGTAGTGGAGTAGGAGCAGGGTTTGCGTTAAGCAAGTCGAAACGCTGCAGCACTTTCCTAAGATACTCAGTCTGGTCTAGATGTATTTGACCAGACTTGCGTTGAATGCGCATGCGTAGAAATTCTTGGGCATCGCCCAGATCTCGACATTCCCAGAGCTTCATAAAGCGCTCCTTTATTTTATTGATTTGTTTTTTGTCTGCTCCAAAGAAGAGCACATCATCAACATAGACGATGGCTATGATGCTCTTGTCTTTACTAACAAAGAGCCCAGAGTCAGACATAAGGCGAATAAGGCCGAGCGAGGCCATGGACTTGTCAAGGGCTTTCCACCATGCAAGTGCCGCTTGCTTGAGTCCATATATTGTGCGTTTAAGGCGCATGACTTTACGCTCTTGGCCTTTTATTTTGAAGCCCTCGGGCTGCTCCATATAGAGCTCTTCATCGAGCTCACCATAGAGAAAGGCAGTCTTGACGTCTAGTCCGCTAATGTGCCAGTTTTTGAGCGCTGCGAGCGCAATCATCAGGCAGGACTGTCTCAAACCGTACCACGGGTGAGAATATCTCGTCATAGTCAATGCCTTCTACTTGGGAGAAGCCTTTGGCGACTAGTCTGGCTTTTTTACGACCATCAGACTTAAGGTCGAATACCCATCTGTTTTTAATGATTTTGCGATCCTTGGGAGGATCGACTAGTTCGAAGACTTTGCGTCTGCGGAGGGATTCCAACTCCTCGCGACAAGCATCTTTCCACTCCTTTTGGAGTTCACTTGGCATTCGCAGAATGTCCCTAAAGGTCCATTCGCGAATCTTCGCAGTATCAGGTGCATCTGAACTTAGTGGAACTGCTTGGGCGAGCAGATAGTTCAGAAATTTGACTCCCCCTTCCCTTGCAAGACGTAGAATGTCTTCTACCTCATCCTCAGAGGCTTGCGGCGGTTGATCGTCAAGGACGACAGGAGGGTAAGGGCCTGGTGCGGCCGATCCTGACGTACTACCCTCACCGGAGCTACCGGGTTGGTTTTCTGTCATTGTTCTCCATGTGCGTGTGCGCCGAACGTCTTTTTTCCACTTCTGTGGGGTGTCTGCGTTCACCATAGACGTTGCCTGGACGGGTAGGTACTTTCCTCAACCGCTGAGACCTTCGAAGAGGTACAGGTTCTTCAACAGGAGGAGGGGACGGTGTAGGAGGGATGGGCGTTTGCTCACGTTCCTCTTCCTCTGGCGCCTGTATAGGCTGCTCATTGTCCTCACTTTTAATTGTAGGGAATGGGTCGTCAACACCAGGAATGGTGTCTTCGAGAGGTTGTTGCGGTAGTTCCTCACGCGGTTCATTGATCCGCGTGGTACCTTTAGTGTGCGCTTTGTCACATTTGGGGTACAGGGTCTCATCGTACAGGGCGGTAGCATTTGTGTAAAGCGTATTATTTGGAAGCCTCATGAAGAGTGAGGCTTTGATCCCCTCAGTGTGACCAAGGTAGATCATTAGCTCGCTTTTAGGCGAAAGCTTATTGACTCGACGCTTTTCTGGTATGTGCACATATGCACCGCAACCAAATACTCTGAGGTGTGAGATATCAGGGACCTCGTTCTTTAGGACTTCGTAGGGTGTACGCCATTGAAGGCGTCTGGCAGGTGTCCTATTGTAACAGTGTGTCCCATGATTCACTGCAAATTCCCACCAGGAGGGAGGTAGACAAGCTTCAAGGCGCATTGCCTGAGCTTTGTCCATTACAGTGCGCATAAAGCGCTCTGCGCGTCCATTCTGTTGTGGAGTGTATGGGGCGCTTTGCAGGATTTTAATTCCTTCGTCCTTTAGGACGTTATCAAAGGCCTCGGACTTGTACTCTCCGCCAGCATCGGACATCCACTCTTTAATTCCTGCTTTGTATTGGTTCTTGACCATAGCAAGGAATTGTTTGACGGCCATTATGGTCGACTTTTTATTTTTTAAGAGTGTGATCCATGCATAGGAGGAATAATCGTCAATGAAACTGACGAAATATTCGTACTTATGATACGACTTCACAGGGAAACTCTTAAGGTCCGAGTGAATACGCTCGAACGGTGCGGAAGCACGAGTTTCAGAAGGGGGGTGCGCAGATGCAGGCATTTTGCCTTGCGCGCAGCCAGGACATACCGGCTGTTCCTGAGGGATTTTTAGGTCTTCAGGGAGACCCTTGGTATGTGTCTTTGCACGTGTTACGACATCCTTAGATGGGTGGCCAAGGCGTCAGGTGAATGACATCATAATCTACCGCGTAGATAAGAGAATGCGCTTGCGCGCTTTCAATAGAGGCGTCTAACCAATACGTGGTTTGACCCGGGAATAAGGGGTAAGAGGACAGGATTATACGTCCGTCCTCTCATAAGGAAATATGTCTACTATTTCCTAATGCATGCATCCCTTGTTGTAAAAACTCCCCCATAGATAATATCCGAGTGTTAATTTTCGGAATATAGAGAACAGGAGAAATGCGCGTGACAACCGTTTTAGAGTTGACAGTGTGCCGAAGCAACACAGCGCCTTTGCCTTCCACATATATAGTGTTATCGGCAGTTTTAACAGGGGATCTTTCGTGCGGCAAAGCCGGCGTATACTCTATAAAGTCTTTTATTTCGAAGGTGAAGTGTGCTGACGCGCCAGAGTCAAGGAGCCATAAGGATCCCATTTTACTCAAGTCATGCTTTCCTCTACATCTCGAACAATTTGTGTTACATTCACTATGCAGGGAACTACTTCCTGCGCTAATTTGTACATTGTGCGATACAAGTGAACACTTATTAGACATATCTAGCCCGTTTAGGGGCTGGGGAGATGCTAAAAGGTTCTTTAGCGAGTGAAAAGAGAGAGGGAGGCGCACGCACACTTCAGTTATCTTCGGGGTCGCTGCCCCAATCAAGCGCTTCATCTGACGGGGTCGGAGCACGCTTCAGGGGTGGCAGCACCTTCTGGGATACCGTCATATATGTCAAATAAATCCGACGTATTTGTTTGCGCGAAGTCGCCATCGTCCTGGTCCATAGGCTCAGGGACGGGCGACGGGAGTTTGACTGCACTTGTTGAGGCAGCGGATTGAGTCGAGATCCGCTGCTCAAGGGTCTTGACTGTCTGTATAGTGGGAGTTACCCCAAGATCGTCAGCAAGATCAAGCGCTTTGTTTAAGGCCTTGTAAGGGCCGTGAGTGCGTTTGCGAGGGTCAGTCGCAGTTGAGACGGTACGTTGTTGGATCCCCGAAGGACCCAGATGGGCGATAGTAGTAATGGTCGGGAGTGGGAGTGCGGCAACGTCCGCAATGTGGGAGTGCCCGGGACCATGGCTTTGATCGGCCTTCTCCTTGCCTTTCCCTTTTCCTTTGCCGCCGCGCTTACCGCGTTGGCACTTATCCTTATCTTCATCGCGCTTGGGTTTATTGCCCTGCTGCTGATTGGAGAAGGAAGGATCACCATGCTTGCGCTTGACAGCTGAAAGCTTCTGCGTGCTGTGCTTCTTGCCTGTTCCACGATTGATCTCAGTTTGATATTGAGAGACGATAGCCTCTCGGACGTCCTTAGCGTTAAGGTCGGCCACTTCATAATTCTGAGTAACAATGTGGACAAGCATTTCCCATTTCTGGGGAATGGCAGCAAGGATGATGAGCGCCTGCAGGGTGTCAGGGATGGGAAGGGAGGAAGCGGTAAGACGCTGGAATGCAGCGTGTATCCGATCTATTTGTGGGCCAGGATGTTGGCTCGGGTTAATGCGAAGGGAAATGGCTTCTTTGAAGTCCTTATAGATCGTGGTGGTCGTCGCCTGTGCCATAAAGGGTGTCTAGGCGATTCCAGATTGTCTCAGCGTTATCCAAAGACGTAAGATCTTGTTGGATCACGATGCTCGATCTAAGGACCATATGACCGACTGCCATATCATTTCCTTTGTTCCATTCTCTCAGGGCTGCAACTGCAGCAGCCTGGGCAGCAATCTCTTCAGCAAGAGGCGCCTGAGGAAGTCCAGGAAGGACTGGCAGTTCAAATGTGCCATTGCAATAACCCCACAGTCCAACGGACATGAGGTAGGCTTTCATAGCCTTTGACCAAATACCGTAGTTTGCACCATCAAGGATGGGGACAACAGGGGCAGAGGGTTGAGACGACGACATAGTAGCTGTTAGAAGAGGGCTTAGAGGTCGTCAGTAAGAGTTTTGTATTCAAACAAGCCGACATAGTCTCCCCATAGGGTAGACTAGCTCGCCGCAGCATGCAGGCTTCAGGGATGCTTCGCCATCGTTGCAGCCGATGAAGGCGCATGGCTTGCAGGGCCCATAACCTGTTGCGCAGCATAGAGCGCAGCTAACAGGCCAAGCAACCCACCTTAGAGGTTGTGCTAATGCTCAAGTGATATTGGGGTGTAGAGCGATGTGTATACTCGTCTACATGTATGGTATTTATACCTCTATGACCCAGGGCTGTTCCTAAGTCCAAAAGAGGTGACTACAGGTGTCCACTATATCGCGCATTAAGTGACGCGTGATGTGGAAACGTTCTAGACGCAGCATAAGGCTGCATCTTGTGATAGATAGCGTAGTATGCGTAACCCTATTGCCATAAGCGCATATACTAAAGTTCTGTCTAACACGTAACATCTATGAGCGGATCTTGAACCTTGTATGAAGGTCTTCGCCTTCTTTGATCCGTTCGGGTTCCGGTTCAACAGTCCCAGGTCTTACCATAAGGAACACATGAATGACCCTTGAGAAATCTCCGTGAAATTTAATTTATTGACTCTCGTTTGTCCGAAGCAATATGCCGTGCAAACAGAGCCAAATGCAAAAGCAAACCATGATTGTGACATCATAACCATTCCATCATCTCATCATGTCAGTCTAAACCCAAGACAAAGTTATTAAGATCAATGGTGGGCGCTCTCTATGCATTATTCTCATTTCAACCTGTCTGTTTCCATAGATTGCAGCAACTGGACTTGGTATTAGAGTTCAGTAGTTCAACATCATAACCATAGATAGATACACATTCCAAATGTATGTATATAGGGTTAAGGCCCTACTCGTATGGTACAATAACAACTTAACCACTACCATTACCTATCAACCAATAGGTTATGGGCCCTGAGCTGTGATTCAAAACCGCTGACCACATTCCCCATCATTGTCATCTCCGATCGACTCCCAATCACTCCTACTCTTCTCACTTCATCTGGCAGTCTACCCCTCAACACTTTATTGTGACACTTAGGACGCCTCACTTCCCATGTCGTATCATCACCATATCAACTTCACGATGCCTCTATTCTGCGTCCAATTCATTCATACCGACGCCTCACTTCCCACGTCATATCAACTTCGATTCTTTCATAGACATTGATCTCGATCACTCTCATACAGCCTCCCATTACCATCATCTCCCCATTCGCCACTCTCGTCCATCCTGTTGTTATCATCATCACGTTCCGTCATTTCTCCTGTTCTCACTCCATTAGACTGTGCATATCCCCTTCGGTAATCCTTTCATCGTCTTATTCTCCTTCATCATCATCACGTTTCGTCATTTCTCCTGTTCTCACTCCATTAGACTGTGCATATCCCCTTCGGTAATCCTTTCATCATCTTATTCTCCTTCAGCTTCAGACACCGTCCTCCTTTCGTGTACCATATTTACACGTCCCTTTCCTCCCATATTTCCACGTCAGTCTCGCTATGGATAATAACCCAGTACCTACTGTTATGAGTAATACCCCCATACCTATCTCCATTCCCACACATACCACATCACTGCCCACTGTGGCCAATACTCCACCTGTTATCCTTGATCCCTCCCACA
Source organism: Russula earlei (assembly GCA_025769875.1). Classification (NCBI taxonomy): domain Eukaryota; kingdom Fungi; phylum Basidiomycota; class Agaricomycetes; order Russulales; family Russulaceae; genus Russula; species Russula earlei. The sequence goes on from JAGFNK010000015.1 coordinate 144,438, forward strand.
ATGAGGTCATGCTCACTGAATGTTTCCTCTCAGACAACAACTGGCCTGCGCATCTCGTTCTCGATATTGACAAAGCCAACTGGTCTGAATGGGACAAGCATCTCTGCCTTGTCACGTATGGTCAGGGATTCAAACACTGGCTGGAAGGCACCCTTCCTCGCCCTGACATTGCAACTCATGCCAAAGCTCACTGGATCTGGTCAAGCAACGACGTCTCCCTGCAAACATTCATCCTCCGCCACATCAGCCCCATTGAATATGAATTCCTCAGCGATAAAGTCCGCACTGCATCTTCTCATGAAGTCTACAAAACACTGAAACAAAGGCATGAAAAGCTAGGACTGTACACGCAGGTCCTCACCTTGAAAAAGGCACTCGACATTCACTTCATCTTGTCCACTCCCATCAGCACCACCCTGTTTGAAATTTGCCAACTTCACAGACAAATCATCAACATGGGACCTATCAACACCGACAAGCTATTATCGGTGCTCATCATCAATTCCCTCAGCGACGACTTCCACCACCTCCAATCCGCAATCCAGTCCCTTGCCAACGAACCCAGCTTCTCATCGGCCATGCTTATTCAACGTCTTCAAAGTGAAGAGTCCCTTATCAGAAAACGAACTTCACAGGGTGCTATACAGACCACAGCTTTCCCGACATTGGCCACGCACCCCACCTCCACGCGACCGAGACCGTTATGCTCTCATTGCAAACAGTTGGGTCACCTTTCTGACTTCTGCATTAAGCCTGGCGGCAAAATGGCTGGTCGTTCCATCGATGAGGCATGGAATGCCCAGCGGCTCGCATTCGCACGCTTGCAAAACCACGCAACTTCCGCTCGACAGCATGCAGCACACATATCCTCTGACACAACATCCTCTGTCATGGACGCCCCACCCCCTTTGCCCAATTTAACCATCAATGGTGTCACTTACTACGCCTCATTGCCGCCCACTGATAACCCTTCCATGTCTTTGCCTACGCTACCAAACCCCATGACAAGTGACATCATGTCTTACACCCCCTCACCGCCCGCTGACCCGCTTTTACTGTCCGCTGGTGATGACTTCGAATATCACACATTCGTTGCATTGAGTGACCCAACCACCTCACCTGTACCGCAATCTACTTCACTCGACTGGTCCCTCCACACCTTGGATGAAACCACCCACGCCGGACCTCACTTGTGATGGGCACTAGAGGACTCCCCAGTCCAAAATGCACCTTTCATCCTCGACACAGGCGCCACGTGCCACATTTCCCCCTCCCGCTCTGACTTTGTTTCCATTCATCCGACGGCTCCTCATCCTGTAACGGGACTCGGTGGGTCCCAAGTCCAAGCCATCGGTGTCGGCACCGTACAATTTATGGCTAAGGACAGTTCTGTAATCCATTTACACAACACACTCTATATCCCATCTGCCACCGTCTTTCCATTCATCCAACAGCTCCTCATCCTGTAACGGGACTCGGTGGGTCCCAAGTCCAAGCCATCGGTGTCGGCACCGTACAATTTATGGCTAAGGATGGTTCTGTAATCCATTTACACAACACACTCTATATCCCATCTGCCACCGTCCATCTGATCTCCATTATTTGTCTTAGCCATGCAGGAAACTGCACTGCTCACTTCGATCGCGTTCGTTGCTGGGTGACTGACCACATGGGAAACACCCTATTCACAGGTCATCTTTCACCCACGTGAAACCTATACTAACTCGATGCCCTTCAACCTCAACGCGCGTTGCTGTCATCCCCGTCCCAGATGTTGAGACGTGGCATCGACGACTTGGACACTGTAATTTCCAAACAATCCTAGACATGGCAAAATCACACTGTGTCGACGGTATGACAATTAACTTGTCTCAGCTTCCGCCAAAATGCCAATACTGTATCCTTGGAAAGCAGACCCAATCCCCACTTCCTAAAACACGTGAAGGCCCCAAAGCGTCTCGATGCCTGGAGAAAATACATGTTGACCTGATGGGACCCATGTCCGTAATATCTCGCTCGGGTTGTCGTTACTCAATGAATATCATCGATGACTTCTCGAGTTACATGTTTGGACAATCCCGCTAGTATCAAAAGATGCGGCCGCCCTGAAACTTGACGACTGGAAATGGGCTGTTGAAAACCAATCAGACTACCGTGTGACATATATCGTCTCCGACAATGGGGAACTCGTCTCCAATCACTTCGCCGATTGGTGCGCCCGTCACGGAATACAGCACCTAAGAACGGCGCCTTACACCTCGCTCCAAAATGGACGAGCGGAGTGCCTGCATTGAACAATCATGAACAAAGCGCGCAGTATGCGCCTGGCTTGCAATGCGCCCCCCTCCTTCTGGGATGAATTCAATGCAACAGCTACGTACCTGACCACATTGACTGCATCCAAAACTCTGGGGGGAAAGACCCCTTTTGAAGCTTGGTTCGGTCGTAAGCCGTCTTTGTCCCATCTCCGTGAGATCGGCTCTCTGTGTTTTGCATTAATCCCAGGAAAGCAACCAAAGATTCTCCCATGCTCCACTGCATGTGTCCTCATTGGATATGCCCCAAACGCTAAAGCTTATCGTCTGTGGGACAAAACGAATGGACGTATCTTCACTTGCTTCCATGTCTCATTTGTTGAACACCTCGACGCGTCGGCCACCCCCCTTTACCCTAACAACATAGTACTTAATGACAAAGAACCCACCTGGGACTCCATAACGATCCCGCATGTGTCCAGCCCTCCGATGGCCGACACCCATCGAATCTCCTCCCCTATTCTCACCGGTGTCCATGCTACACTACCTCTCCATACTAGCGTTCCCCTGCCCCCCATCTCTACTAGATTAGATACCCCCATACCTGACGCGCGTCCTACCACCATAAATTCCTCCTTACCTAATAGATTAGCCCTCCCCCCCCCTGACGATGTACGCCCGGCCCCGCCTCAACAGCCCACTTTACCTAATAGTTTAGAACCCCCCGCTCCTGATACACCTTCAATGTCCACTACCATACATCACATTATGCAAGCCTGTACCTACCCTGACTGCAACCCCCCTCCTCTCCCGATAATGTCACTACTGTTCCCATTACCACCGATACCATTCGTTCCCCTACTCCTGATCATCCTCCAACACATCACCTACCTAATAACCCCTCGTCTGCCATCAATAAACCCTCTGTCTCCTTACGCCGGTCAACTCGTATCCCGATCCCTGACCTCACTGATTCCTTACCGATGACGGCCTCCAATGCCTGTCCCACCCTCGCCCTCCTGAGACCACCATGACCTGTTCCACCTTACCATTACATCTTGATACCACTTCCCTGCCTCTCCACGATACCATCGATACAACACCTACTTTTCAACAATCTCCCCTCTCTTTTTCGACATCCTAATACCTTACTTTGTAACTTTCTCTCTGAATATTTTCCACTTCATGATACACATACTCTCCTTCCCATCTCGTTAGATGATTCCTTCCCCTCCCTTGCCCAAGCTCTCACATCCATACATGCTGGTTCAATCGAATGCTTCAGAAGACGACGAACCCTCCTGGGAAGCTGCCCTCTCGTCGCCAGAGTGCACGAATATTGGATTGCTGGCGCGCGCGACGAGCTCAAAAGCTTGGAAGACCTCCAGGTATTTGTCCTCGTTCCTCGCTCTGCCATGCCGACACGGCAATGGCCATTGCGCAGGTAAACTCGTTTGCAAGCGGAAGCGGGACAACCTCGGCAATATTACACGATACAAGGTCCGTTACGTAGCCAAAGGCTATGCACAACAATATGGCCTCGACTACACCAAAACCACCACCCCCCACCGCGCGTCCCGAATCCTTCTGCGTCCTCCTCCATATCGCTGCCTCACTCGATTGGGACATCCAACAGTTTGACGTCAAAACTGCTTTCCTACACGGTGTTTTGCCCCCAGATGAAACAATGTTCATGGAACAGCCCGCTGGCTTCGAGGCACCCGGAAAAGAAGGATGGGTAATGAAGCTGATGAAAAGCATATATGGCATGAAGCAGGCCAGCAGAATTTGGAACCAGACGTTTAACAAAGCTGCTGAGGATTGGGGTTTCAGACGACTCCCATGTGAGTGGTGCGTCTACTCTCGAACCACCCAAACGGGTACAATCCTCTTCCTTGTCCACGTTGACGACATCGTCTCCATTGCCTCCTCCGAGGCTGAGAATGACTCGTTCAAGTCGCTGCTGCAATCACGTTGGGAAATTTTGGACCTGGGCCCGATCAAATATGCCCTCGGCATATCCTGTGAGACGTGACCGCGTTGGCAAGATGATTTCACTCTGCCAATTGTCCTTCATCGATCACATTGTGCAACAGTTTGGACAATCCGATGCCTATCTGGTAGATCTTCCCATGACACCCGGCCTACAACTCCGGCATGACGACAAAACTATTCCTGCCACACCGGATGTGCTAGCATGGCGAAACACCACCCCATATCCTGCTCTCATTGGCAACCTCATCTACCTTGCTAACAGCCACTCGCCCTGACATCGCCTTTGCCAGTCAGGGAAACTAGCATCATTCATGGATTGCTACAACCAAGATCATTGGTCTGCAGCCATACGCGTTCTCCGCTACCTCAAAGGGTCACGTTCATTATCACTCAGACTAGGCGGGACGCATCCCATTACCCTTCTCGGGCACTCGGACTCGGACTTTGTGAACTGCATTGACACCAGTCGGTCCACTGCCGGTTACTGCTTCACACTGAGATCCGGTGTTATATCATGGTCATCTCGCAAGCAACGAACTGTTGCTGACAGTTCATGTTACACGGAATACATCGCACTACATGGCACGACTCACGAGGCCATTTTCCTACTGACAACTTCTCTCTCAAACCCAATTCACGCAACCTAATCCAACAGCGATATTCTGCGACAACGATGCAGCATCAAAGCTTGCCGAAGACCAAGTCTGGCACTCACACTTGAAACACATCCGGATCAAGTACCACTACGTTAGGGAACAAGTCCTTGCGAATGAGGTGTCGATTACAAGAGTACACACAAAAGACAACATTGCCGATATCTTTACCAAACCGCTCACTCGTCCTGACTTTACCAGACTACGCCTTCTACTCGGACTCCACAGCGTTGACCATTGAGGCTGGCGCCGAAAGGGTGTTGGCGTTGAGGGGGAATATTAGAGTTCAGTAGTTCAACATCATAACCATAGATAGATACACATTCCAAATGTATGTATATAGGGTTAAGGCCCTACTCATACGGTATAATAACAACTTAACCACTACCACTACCTATCTACCAATATGTTAATGTAGTGATAGAAGTAGAAGACAGCTGCCAGCTATATATGGACACTTGGTTACATAATACAACCGCAGAAACATGCACAAATAGCTGATTTGAACTGGCCCGTGACCGTGTCTGTCCTATCTCCGTGGTTGTGGTTGTTTTGCAGTGATATGTGGTTGTACCCTTCTTAGGTCTTTTGATGGATGATTCGGTAAGCTCGATATCGCGTTCCCTTTCTCTTTTCGCGCGTCACTGACAATTGAAATCATGAAGAACCTTGGCCGACATCGTCAATCCATTGCTGACATTCAGCAAGAGCTTCATGCTATCTTCCGGGGCCATTCTCAGTGTTATGATAACCCTGAAGGCGTAGCATCCCTCCCTGTTAGGTATCTTTCTGACGTGTTTGATACCTATCGGGAAGAGTACGGCGTCGAACTTCTCACCGAAGATGAGATGGCGAGTTTCATGCAAATTGTCGACGCGTCCCCTGGAGTTGAAGCCACGCCTGACACTATCCTTCAACTTGTAGCGATGCGTACCTGCTCAGGCCAACAGATCCATTCTGAGGGCCATCCAGTGAGCACTGAAGACTGGATCCGTGGCCGCGCGGATGAACGTAACCTTTACGGTGGACACTCACGATCTTCAAGTAATAGTTCTACCGGAGAGCATCACCGTCACGCGCGCAGTAGTCGGTCATCCAGTCGTCCTCCGAGTCGTGCCGCGGGTGGAATCCCGCGCACTCCCGGTGCGAAGGACTCTCCATTTGACGCGCAGAAGCGCCAGCGAAGCACGCCCTTAGGTCCTGTTGCGCCATCGAGTTGGACGAGACGGCCTGCTGCCCCCGGCCGCCGGAAAAGTGATGCAAGTAATCATGGCCGCCCAATGAGCGACTCGGAGGTATGCGCTATCCCACAATTGTTCTCTCCGCGACGCGATATATCCACGGCCCAGCTGCGGTGCCCGCTAGGATTTCCTCGCTTGAGGTAGGCGAGGCATGTATTTCGTTGTAGCTGCACCTTAGCTATCTGGCTTTCTGCTATGTGGATTGAGCACCCGATTGTGGTAGCCTGGCACGCCCGCCTCTGTCGGTTCCCAGCCTCCAGCACTTCGCTGCAAGCTCTGCACCACCCTTGCTCCATCGTCTTTTGGAAACTTATAGTATTATGCTTGCACTTTGCTGATATCTCGCTTTAGTCGCCTACCACCTTCAATCTTGGCACCGGCGATCGTTCACGTGCACCTTCCAACCCAACTACCCCAGGTTCCCAACAATCACCCACTACATTGCATGGCTTAATTGGTTCGCCTCCTCTCGGGGTCATTGGCTCTCGCCCTCACTCACGGGCGCAGTCCCAATCCCATCCCCCCTTTTCACACCTCACACCACCTCAGTTTGATCTCTCCAGCGCAATGTGTGAAGCTTTTGAGGAAACGGTTACTCAATCTCCTATGCCACGCATTTCGACAGACTCAGACTCGGACGAATCTGAAGATTCAGTGCTAGGCCTAGTGTTTGATCGGTCCACAACATCCTCAGCAGCCTCCATGGAGCCTTTGGAGCGCGTCGAGGCGCTGCAAAGAGTCAATTCAGACCTCGCCAAAAAGGTTGTTGAAGCAGAGCGCACACTTCAACGCAAGCTAGCCGATCACGAAGTTGAACTGGAGGAGATGGAGGCGCGTCTCGAGGAAGCAAGAAGCGAGCTTAGTGCTGCAAAACGGGAGGAGAAAGAGCTGAGAAGTAAAGAGCGCTCGAACCAGACTCAAATATCCGCCCTGGAAAGCGAAATTGCCAAGGTGCAAAGGATCCTGGACAACTCACGCACGATGTATAATTCGTTGCAAAGACAGTACCAGGAACAATTGAGTACATCAAGGATATAATGCCTCTGTTTGACGTGCTGATACCTGATTGTAGATGAATCTGAGGACTTGCGAAACACACTTCGCCGAAAGGACGAGGAGATCAGGAGTTTTCGAGAAAGTCTCTCTCTTCAGCAAATGGAGACAAATAAATATCTGAAAGAAAATAAGGCGTATGAAGAACGCATCGTTTTGCTCGAACAAGATCTCGCACTCACGCAGCAAGCGCAAGCCAGCCTCGATGAACAAAAACAAGAAAATCTCATGCTTAAGGAGACCATCGACCGTATGAGATTTGACATGGATGAGCTCCGTGCTGGGCTTACGAGCAACGCTCTCGGTGCCGGAAGCGGGACAAACAGTGCGCCTGGTAGTGTCAGCAGGAGCTTAGGCGCGGAATTGCTCGGTAAGTTAAGAGATGACGACCAATGGATGGACGACGAGGATGAGCCAGACTCGGCAGCGACACTGAGAGTGCTCGGTATCGAGGGTCAGGATGATGATACAGGGGATGAAGATATCGTGCAAACGATTATCACAAGAACGAAGAAGGTAGGGCACTTCGGCATAACTTCTACCTCTTTGCCTTCACCAATATCTTGTGCAGCGAGGTTTTAGTAAGGCTAATAAGGACCAAGCATTCATTTTGAAGAAGCGCCCGGAGTATGCGGAAGCCTACACCCAACACGATCCTGGCTCTTTCACCAAGGCATCAATAACGCAAACGGAATCTCCACCTGAGATCCCAACCACCTCGATCGGAACCCATACCGATTCGTCTCTGGTATCTGTGTCGACGTTGGTGCAAACCCATGTTTCCTTACAGCGCGTTACATCAGACGTGGAGGTTCAGACCGAGGAACCTAGCACTTCCCGGTCACCTTCACCTCAAGATGATGACGAGACACTCGCGTCTTCCTCTTCCACTGTCCTTCCCCCCACCCCAAAAGCCAAACCGGTGCCCCTTGATTTTCTCTCACCCAATTCACCGACCGATCTTCCACCATCATACAACCAAGTGACGTCCGAAACCTCATCTCATGACCTTCTGCAACTGCTCGACACTGAAGACCTGTCCTTTTCACATGTTCCTGATCTGCAAAAGCGTCGTGATCTTCGCATTGCTGTCGAGACTCTGCGTATCTGGCACAGCGACATCAAAATTCCTATCTGTTTGCCCGTAGGGTTTTCTGCCGAAACGCTCGAAGAATGGCGCACACTAAAAGCGGAGGTTGGCATCGGATGCAAGGTATTAGATCGAGCCCTGAAGGATGCAGCGACGAACGAGGCCATTAGCCGTCCGCAGAAAAACAACCGGTTTTACAACATATACAACACTTACGTGTATGGTGGTGACGGCATTGGGGGCAAGGTCTCATGGAGTGGACTTGCCTCGCATGCGCTGTTATGTGTCGGTGCGAGTGCGGTTGTATTTTTCGCCATGAGTCCGTTCCTAGCGCACCAATACGTCGTACCTGGCGGCCCCACCTACTACGATCGTACCGCATGGTCAACCTTTAATACCATGCATCCAGCTGGGGAAGGCTTTTCCAGTGAAAGGAACATCGCGGTGTGGAATTTCCTTGGTAGGCTGGGAGGAGGAGCGGCTCGAATTGCACGCGGATGGCCGACCTAGTGGAGGTTCTTGTTTTTGTTTTTGTTATCACCCTTTACTGTGGCGTCGGGCTGAATCCGTGCCTTACCAGTAGTACTCTTTGTTGTTCTCATCTGGGCGCAATCCATACCCACACTCCTTTATTCTATCCCCACACCAATTCCGCCTCATCTAGTCTGTACTATATCTTATAAAGGTTAGTTATCATTTTCCGTGACAGTACTTGGTGTGAAGGTGCGTGGGAACAAAGCCTAGACGGTGGGAACCTTTTCAGGTCGTGTGAAATTCTCAAAGACGCTCTGCTCTACCGCTTACCACGACGACGACGACGATTGGCTGTATTTTCTCGCCCACAATTTCACCAATTTTCAGCCTCATTCCCCACTCAGTCTTCTGTGCGAGCAGAGGATTCATGCTTCGACCCTTTTCCGATTCAAAACAGCTACCACGCTTCATTCACCCCAACATAACCTATAGCGTGAGTCCGACTCCTATTACGCGTCCCTCAAGGAAGTTGCCTGAACCCTCATTGTGGCGGTGAAAACAATGTATTTGTGTTCCTCCGCTAACCGATGTCTTCTCAAAGCGTTAAGATCTGCCCAGCATGGCCGGGTTTGTAAACATTCGTCGCGATGTCGATGACAAGTTTTATCGATATCGGTGTGTGTATATCTTATCATGATTGTCACCATGTTCAGCGTTTATTTCAATCATGTAGCATGCCCGTTCTCCTTACCAAAATCGAGGGCAAAGGTAACGGCATAAAGACCGTCGTCCCCAATATGTCTGATGTTGCGCGTGCCCTGTCGCGTCCGCCCACCTACCCAACCAAATTCTTCGGTTCGGAACTCGGCGCCCAGACGTCCGTAGACGAGAAGAATGATCGTTATATCGTGAATGGTGCACACGATGCCAAACGCCTCCGCGAGTTACTTGATGCCTTTATCGACAAGTTCGTCCTCTGCGGCTCATGCAAGAACCCTGAGACGGATCTCATCATTACCAAAAATGAGCTGATCGTACGCGACTGTAAGGCATGTGGCGAACGTACGGGCGTTGACATGCGCCACCGCCTCTCCACTTACATTCTCAAAAATCCTCCAAAGAACAAGAGTAAGAGGAAGGGCGGGCATGCAGAAGCACCCAATCCGTCCAACGAAGCTAACGGCACCGCTGGCGCTGCGGACATCGACGAAGCCGAAGCCGAGGCCGGGAGCGGCGATGACGAGATGACTAAGCGTATCAGATCGGAGGCCTCAGAGTTGAATACCGAATCACAGCTCGTGGACGAGGGATGGTCTGCGGATACGTCCTCAGACGCTGTCAAGGCCCGTGTGGTTGCGGTTACCTCGGGGGTGACCAGCCTCGGTCTTATAGGCCCAGGTGAAGACGAGAGCGACGAGGACGCAGACAGCCCTTACACCCAGCTCGGCAACTGGGTCAAGGAGTACCCTGGGTGCAATGCAGTTGAAGTGTACAAGAAGGTGCAGGAACTTGGTATTGAAAAGAAACACAAGGCTGTCCAAATCCTTGCGCAGGCTTTGTTCACCAGTGACATTATTTCCGAGATTCCCAGTTATCTTCCCGTCTTCCAAAAGGTGCGCCACTACCGTTGAAATTGATGGACGTACTTGAACCTGAATGCTACAGATGGTTACATCTGAGAAGCACCAAAAGGCTTTGCTGGGAGCCATTGAGCGGTTAGCTGGCCTTGACTACCCAGAACTCATTGCGGTCATTCCAAGAATTTTGATGGAGTTCTATCAAGCCGATGTACTTGACGAGGATGTAGTAACGTCCTGGGGTACGCACGTCAGTAAAAAGTACGTCGACAAGGACACGAGCAAGAAAGTTCGCAAGGCTAGTGAGCCATTCTTGAAGGTGAGCTCTGCCAGAATTGGGATAGATTCATTTTTGCTGAAATAGATACGTAGTGGCTCGCGGAAGCCGAGGACGACGATGAAGATGGGGAATGACTTGATACGTTTCCCATAGAATACGATTTTTTGCCAGTTGTGCTTCTGTACATACGGTGACTATATTCGCCGTGCGGTGTTACATGTCATCAGAGACATGTTTACTCGCGACCAAATGATCATTATTTATCCTCGGTACAAAGGTGCAAGCTTACTCGACACGCAGCGTGTTCTTCGAGGCTGATCCAGCTTAGGACTGCATCCACTCATTCATAACAGCCTAGAGCCACTCACAGACCAACGACCTAAGTTACATCCCCATCGAGTGTTATCACAACGCTAGGCTGAGCATTGCATGGATGGACTTGGAAGCTGTATTCCCCGAGGTAGGTGCGTTCGCCCCCTCTCCAGAATCCCTGCATCCCCGTAAGTTCACCCGGGGCAACATGTACAACGTCATCAAGACCGAGTTTGTCGACTACGTCTACGGCGCCCTCGAGACGTGGCCGGGCTGGTGCCCTACCAGCTCGGACTCACGTGTTCTGCAGATTCCGAGAAAAACGCAGAGATCGAAGAGGACCAGGAAATTTTGATTTTCTGGCGTGCTGGCAACCCCCTCGCTCCTTTGCTTGCACTCGAGCAGCAGACGGGGTTTTTTTTTTTTTTTTTTTCCTGTCTGTGCGACGAACGTCTGCGTCATGGTACGCCCCGGTCCGAAAGCGCAGCCATTCAACTTGGTCGCCACCCAGCGCGAGGCATCACCACCTCCTCCTCGGAGGGAGCGGAGGGAGACCACGGCAAGGGGTGGCACGGGGGGGATGGACGATTGGTTTTTCGCCGTCGCGGCAATGCAACGAAAGAACCTTGGAGAGCGGGAGGGGTCACGAGTAAGATGACTCTTGAAGGCGATCGGAAGGCGATCGGCAGGCGGGCGGGCGGGCGGGCGGGCGGGCAGGGCAGTGGTGGTTCACGAACGACCACAAATCGAATCCCAACGCCGGATGGGGTTGACCTGACCCCACCCGCATTCCCGTCCCGTCACCTCGGTCCCCGCGGTTCCCGGCGCGGGGGTAGCGGGGGTAGCGGGCGACGTAGAGCAACCTCGTGTAACTCGTCTTTGTGCTTGTCTCGCCACCAGCCGCCAGAGATCCGTCTGCACGTTTCGTTCTTTTGAATGGGATCCCCATGGTGGGCCGGAGACCCCCCCCCCCCCCTTGATGACTCGAGTCTCCGGCGTGGGTGTAGGACGCCGACTGGTGTGCTCTGCCTCAGTCAGCAAATTCAGCGCTGCGTACCCGTGCCCGAAACAAGGGACGGCGATGCCGCGTACACGTGTAATACAGAAACAGAGTAGCTAGACGTTAACGAGGAGTGGAAAATGGGGGTGATAATGGGCGCACGGAGAACGGTATACCGCCCAACACAAAAGGAAAGGAAAAAAAAAAACACATGGGAGGTGAAACACTCTATAAGGGCAGGTCAAACGAACGAGCATTGGAAGGAGGTCTCCCCCAGGCCCAATCATCGAGAACACACACACAAACAAAGGGCAAGAGGAGGGGAGAGCCCCGTCAGGCATAACGCTTTCGCTCCTCCCACCGATCTCCAGTACTTGCGTTCCCATTCGATGCCGCCGCCCCCGATATCGAGTGCGCACGCTTGCGTCCTATCACTACACGGCCCTCTCCTTCCCCACCAGAGCTCGGATCGTCTTTCGAGGCGGGGGTAGTTGTCGCAGCTGCTGCCGCTGCCGTCGTCGTCGTGCCGTGGGGGATAACAAAATATCGACCGATCGCGCGTCGGACCGCGGAGTTCGCAGTACTTCCGATGCCGCCCTCGAGCATCACCGTCGGTGCGGGGGTGCGACCTAACGCTGGCAAGGGCCTTTTGTGCTGTATGCCCGGACATGGTAAGCGAAAGACTCGGCACAGGAACAGGAGGAATGAAAAGGGGGTTTTTTTTTTGGGGGGGGGGGGAGGGGGGGCACAGCGTTGAGCGGAAGGCAGGAGTGCGAGAACGGTGTTGTTTGGAATGTGCCGGGAAGAGGTGAGGACGCACCGTCTCTAATTCCGGCTTTCCGCGCCAGCGTGCCAGCGCTTCGCAGAACCTGAGTGCTGCGCGCTCGACAGGTTCCGCGGGATATTGCCACGTGAGGTCCTCCAGATGCGTTGAGAGATCTGGCGTGCTTGCGGGGACGTCGAGGAACTGCATGCGGGGCGGAAGATCCCCATCGATCACGATCCCGAGGGCAAGGCAGGAAGCACAGATTGAAAGGACGGGATAAACGGGGGATAGACATGCATGAAAGACAGCGGTCACATACCCGAGCAAGCCGTTTCCCCATCTCGCGGGCATATTCAGCTACACTGCCATCACTCTCTTTCCCTCCCTCTCCTCCATCGGTTTCGTTCCCGTTCTCGTTCACCACTTCTGCGCTGGCGTTTGCGCCCCGGCTGGGGAAGAGTACATCCACGGCTTCGGTGAGGTCGGGCATACCGTCCGGCTCAGACTCGACATAAGTGTCATCCGGGGTAAGCTGCCGCAGTACAGAAGCCTCACGAATAGCAGCGGTACCGAGCCCGACGCCTAACAATACCTTTACCGGCATGACCCCCGTCCAGCCAGCGGTGAGGTACCCCTCGAGCGCTGCGCGGGTAAGTATGCCAGCCAGAAGAAAGTACCAGTGAGTTGTCGGGACAAGCGCTGCCCGGCTCGCCCTGGGGCCAAGTTCCTCCACGTTCACCTCCCGCCCCAGCTCTAGTGCGACGAGCGCGGAAAGCCGCACGAAGTGAGGGATGAGCTCCGTGAGCGGTGTGCTTCTTACACCCGTGCCCGTTCTGGAATCTGCGAGGTGCGTCTCACAAAGCGGTGGGATTCCCTGTCGGAGCAGCGTACCGCCAGGTCCCAGGGGCGCGAGCCCACTCCCAATACCCGCGCCTTCTGCAAAACCCGAGATGCGGCCGCCCTGCTGAACAAGTCCGCGCTCGCTCGCGTGACTTGGCCCTCGTGGGCGTGTGTGCCCGCCGCGGCCCGGGTTGACGCAAATCTCGCAGGTCGGTCGCAGGTGGCGGGAGCAGAGGGGAAGCAGGGGTGGCCTCGTAGTCCTCAACTCTACGCCACCTGTAAACATGTCGCGCACGCGCAAGCTTGGCTCGATGGCAAACGGCTGTCGCTGACAGGTCGGGTAGGTCAGATTCGATGGCTGGGTCTGTGAACCGATAGAAAAATGGGTGGGTGGGGGCGGGCCATCGAAGGAGAGTGGTGGACGGTGGTGAGGAAGAAGGTATGAGGGGGGCACGTACAGAGTACGGTGACGACATCGACGGTGCCGTGACGATTGCACTGGACACGGCCAGAAGAGGGACAAGAGAAGGCGGCAGCCATGAAAGGGACGCCGACGGCGGTGTCGATGGCGATGGCGATGACAAGGTTTGTGTCGTTGATCGAGAGCTCGATCTGCCTGAACTGGTAGAGCCGGACGAGGACAGGACAGATACTGCGGGCTGGAAGTGGAACGGGGCTTGGCGCGCAAACAAGGCATTGATAATCGCGGTCAAGGCAAATCTTAGCCGAACGCCGTTTGGGAGGACATGCTTCCCGGCTGGAGATGGCGCTTCCGGAGACTGTTGTGCGGCGATATCGGTGACAGATTTTGTCAACGAGGATTGCCAGACCGACGCCTGGTGGAGGAGAGAGAAGTGCTTACGGTAGGTTCGCCCTCGGGGAACGGAATGACCCGCGGTGGTTGGCCGCGCATACTGGCGATGACCTTTTCCAGTGACTCGGCGCGTTGCCTCAGCCTCCGTGCGTGGGGCAGATCCTGCCGCGGGATCCTTTTTCCCGTTTCCTTCTCTTCGTCGTCGTGGACATGATCCGGCCCTCCGGAACGAGCGCAGAGGGCGTGACCGTCCACGTCGGCCAGTTCGCCATCGCTGGGTAACGCCTCGTCGTCAACTTGCCACTGTTCTGGTCGCTCGCGGCGCGCATAGTTCGGCGTTCCTGGCCCACCTGTGCGGTCAGTCATGGCAAGCTCGGCTCGGGCTTGGGCGAATCGAGTGCAAGCGTGCACCCAGAGGAGGTGATCGATGATGAGGGTCCTTGTGGACTTTTCGCGAGGGGGGATGGAATGCAGGTGATGCGCATGCTTGTGCGCGGGCGCGCGAAACGTCGATTCGGAAGCGTTCGGGGGGTGTTGGACGTGAGAGGGTCGGGGTGGTTGTGAACCGCGTCGGGTGAGTGAATCCGCACCTGGCGTGAGATTGATGCCGCCATTACCGCCGCGACTGCGACTGGAAGCGGCCGAGCGGTCAGTGTGATGGCCGTTCTGGAGCGGGGAGGTTGTTGCTGGTGGGGTGTATGGAGTGCGTGGGAAGGCGTCCATGACGAAATGGAAATGACGAAGAAGGCAAGCAACCGGTCGGTCATGCACAAGAAGAGAACGTTGATTGAGATGGTAGAAAAGAAATCGATCGAAATGAAATACGTCGTTGAGGGTCGGACCGACCCTGAGCTGACCGCCGGGTGTTCTCGGACGGGACGTGAGTGAGGGGGGGCGTCTGTGCGGTGCGGCTAACTCTCCTGAGCGATGTGAAAAAGGAAACGGTGGGCAACGCCACGGCAATTGTTCGTATTCGACGTTGGCCCTCGAGAACGATCCAGTTCTTGCTTGTGAAGGACCGAGGACAACCCACGTTCGCCCGCTCGTCCGTCCGACTCGGACCCGCGGCCGCCTCGGCCACTCCACACCTCAGTGGGGGGGATGCCTACAATCATCAGAGCACTTCAACAGGCTGGTTGTCGTTTGGATCTGTCGACATGTTGCTAACCGAGGCTGATCAAGGTAACCGAGGTAGGCCCTGACCGACCCATGCCCAGCGCCTACCGCAACATGCCCCCCTGGTTGTGCAATGCAACATACACAACGTGCCGTAGCATATCCTTACTTCCGACAAGCCCCCGCCCCGTCATGCACAGACCGGGCACGGCCGTGCCATCGCCCCCCTTCGCTAACGTTTTCAGTGACGAACCCGTTATCGGTGGACGGCGTGGTTGTTTCTTTCACTTCACTGAAAACCCGCGAGAGGGCGTGAGATCTCTGCCATGTCGTGATACCCGAGTTCACACTTTATGTTTTTATTTTTTGTGTCATCGTAATGCGGTTTTCGGATCGGACGAACGAGGTCGGCCGCGACGTTGTCTCGATAGATAATGCTCGTCCCTTGCACCCACTGTGATGAACGTGGCATTTCCGCCCGTTGGCATGCTCTGCTCCCCCAACCCTTGCGTTGCACAGCATTTTTTGTTTTTGAAAGCAAAAAATCACCGTCCGTCCCCCGCATCGGTGGTTTCCACCGAGGTTGCGCAACGGTTGCGCATGACCAGAGTGAGATGCACGCCGGCGGGCGGGCCAGTCAGTAGGCAGCAGCAGCAGCAGAGATCGAGATGTGCGTGCTGTGCAATTGGCATGGAAAATCGTGAAGAATCCGACTCGGAGCCACCAACTCTCGGAGCCACCAACTCAAGAAGCTCCCACACACACGTGCGAGAGCAAGAATACAGCGAGTCTGCGACCGGGTCGACTGATATTTTACAGCGCGTCTCGCCTTCATTTTTCATTTGCCAATCCATCTAGATTCCTCTCGGTAGATAGGATACCACACACCGTTCTCTGCGACGACTCGGACCTTCGTATCGGCCCTCAAGAGAGGCGGATTTGATACCGAGGAAGGACCGCTGGCAGCAATCAGCGATCGATTTTTGTGGTTTTGTGGGGATATCCCTTCCCTTCCTCGCACGGCGAAATCAGTTCCCCAGCGTCCTCGCGTGGCTTGTCCGAGTTTTGCTGGGCTGGCTGCGCGTGTTCCCGAGGTGAGAGGAAAGCTGTTTTCACTTTTTTTTTTTTTTCTTTTTCCCGGAGGGTTGGGAGCCGGGTCACAATTTGCTTGCTTGCCGCTGGCTCTTTCTATTCCCGGCGCTGGGCAAAAAAAAAACACGATCGCCCGCGCTCGGCCTTGGCTACGACGACTCTGATGATGAGTCTCTCACGCGACCCCACCGCGTCGACCCGACGACGCCAAGGGACTCCACCACCACTCCTCCCGCTCGCATCGCGTACTTCTCCGCGCGGTCCGTGTACTCGCCAGCGGAACGTGCGAAAACAAGCGTACCGCTTTTCGTTCCCCGATCCGCTCGCTCGCCGCAGGAGCCCCCCCCCCCCGCCCCGCCAACCGCCAAACAGGCGCCGCGCCGCGTCGCTCGCGTGGGGTGCGGGGGGGTACGGTGCGCACAAGTTCGCGTCGGCGGCCAAGGACACACACGATTTTTGTGCGTGGCAGAGTCGTGGGAAGTCCCCCAACGCTCCATTGCCCAGCCAGCTGGCTGAACATAGACACGGGCCCCGGGGGAGACGAGGATGCGTCTCCTTCCGGTGACCCCCCCCCCCCCCCCCCCTCGTATCTACAATCGCGGGGCGGGTTCAGTTTGAGACCGGGCGGACGCCTCCACACCGTCGTCCTCGTCGCGCGACGGAGGTGGCTCCACAGGGGAGGAGCTCGAGCGATCGGCAGGCAAGCCATCGTCGCCTCGGCGAATCGCATATGGGCATCTTTAATTCCCGACATATGGGTCCGTTGCCAAGCCGTTGACGCGTTGGGGCGACGAGCCTCGCTGCTCGTAAATTGTCCGCAGTTCGGTTGTGGGGAGGTTGCTGGGGTGAACTTGTCAGTTTGTCTCATGTCAAACATCGCAATGGCGTCTCGATCTAAAGAGGGCGCCGTTAAGGGTGTCCGTGTTTTATTGATTGCTACATGAATGAATAAGAGAAAGAAAATAGAGCTGGACGATTTGAAGCGATTCAGCTAGACGGTGTTTCTTGCTTCGATGCGCTACTAGGAAAGGAAAGGTATGAAAAAAAGGGAAAAGGACCTTCTTGCGTGTCAAGCCATACTGTACAAGAGGAAGGGGCTTCAACAATCGAACAAGTGAATCAAGAAAAAAAAAAACAATGCGACTAAAACTACACGGGGAACAGACAGAGACAGAACGAGAAGACAATCCTATCCGAAGAACCAAAATGCCGTGATCCGCTCGTAAAAAATAAGGCAGCGTTATGGGGAGTTGATCATGCCCACACGGCCTCGGCCCACCACCGCTTCTCCCCACCGCGCACGCCCCACTCGACGATTCCAGCTGTACTCGCAACGTATAACCACGCACCGCGCGGATCGAAGCAAGTCCCCGCTAGATCGAGGTGCGGAAGCGTCGCCACCGTCCCACCCGCCTCTGCCGCCGTCTCGGTCCCGAGAACCTCGGATGCACCCGATTGCAGGGCGAGACGTCTTTGTCGTGGGGGTGGGGACGCAGCACGCGAAGGTGCGCGTGACGTGAGGCAGTCCGTCTCGACTTCTGCTTCCGCACCTTCGACTTCGTCCGCGTCAACGTCGACGTCCATTTCTGGGCCTGCGCTCGCTTCAGGATGAGAGCGCCGTCGGAGGAGCGTGGGGGCTGCAGTCGCCGATAAAGCAGTGGGCGTGGTCCCTGATCCGGTTGCAGGTACGGAAGGCGCACTGGGTAGCACGTCACGGATCTGGCGCACACGTACACGCAAGCGCCGTTCGCGCGAGCCGCCGGCGTGCTCAACCAGGGGCGCAGCATTGTATGAGTGGTGATAGTAGTGTCCATGTCCGTGTGGATGTGTGTGCAGATGAGGCACAGGGATGTGGGGCAAGCGCGGCGGTAATGGAGACACAGCGGGGTTCCAGGCATCGTCGCTTGCGGCGAGTGCGCGCACGTAAGATTGTGTTTGTTGGTTTGGTAGAGGCGAAGGGGGAGCCGAAGTTGAAGTCGAGTTCGGCCTTGGTGAGGAAGACTGTGGAGGGTCTGTGACGATTGCAGGGACCCGAATAATCTCCTCGTGTTCGAACGTGGTCGCATCGATGACATGCAATAGCGACGTATGCTGTAGATCGCACTCGCGCGTCAAATTTACGTCTTGGGGACCAATGAAGGCGTACCTCAGTAAACGTCATGATCTCCTTTCCGCCAACTCCCGAATTAAACTTGACGTTCCTTACGCCCCAGCCAGGTGCCTTGTGTCCTGGCATTGTCCAGTCCCACGAATCCTCGTACAACCACCCGCTAGCGGTACCGGTTGCCCTGCTCCCGCTTCTCCCCATCCCACCGGGCCCGCCAGGAGGCGCACGACTCCGGTCAGTGGTAAATACCTTCATCGGCTTGCGAGAGCGTACATCCCACACCGCGACCATACCCTCCTGGGACGCGACAGCGAATTTCGAGCCAGACGGTGAGAACGCGGTGGAAAACGATGCAGGGAGCGCCCCGGCGCTGTGCAATGGATGCACGCTCGAGGGCGAGTCGAACGGTGGAAGGGTCAGCTGAGCGAGCGGGGTGAATGTGATGCGAGCGCCACCCGTCATGCCGTGCAAATAGACTTGGGGAGAGTCGCCGACGGAGAGGAGGGTACGACCGTCGGGGGAGATTGAGGCTATACAGGGTAGGGGCGTCACGAAGAGGATGGGTCAGGGGGGCCCAATGCCCGCAGTCATGGGTGGGGATTCAAGGAGATATGGCGCACAATGATTCACGGGCACCTCAAGCCGTAAGGTGCCTGCCTCACTAATGCGTTTGGGTGGACCATCGACACCCTTTGCGCCGCGCACGTTGACGTCGAAAAATTTGACGGTGCAGTCGTTATTGCTGACTGCGACGCGAGGTTCTGCGCTGCTCTCGTTTGAGCGTGTGAGGCTGAGGGAGGTGAGGAGGACAGAGTTGTTGATCGAGCCAGACAGGGCACCATCGTACTGCCACAGTCTTCTTGAGCCACGAGGTGCGGAATCGGAAGAGCCTCGTGGCGAACCACGGCGAGAGTGGATCGATAAGTGTAATTCGGCGTCCTGTCCGCCGGCAGCCAGGAGTCGCTCATCGGAATCTGGAATGTGAAGAGAGGCAATGGTGTTCGGAGCGTAGTTGAGGGTAACTAGGGACTTTTGAGCCTGGGAACGATCCGTCAGCGGTAGGAACTAGATGTTGCAAAGGTAGGTGAAGTTCGGGAGTACTGCGGACAAGGGCGAGGCCGAAGTCTGGGCTGGGGCCATAAGAAGGACACGGTGTATGGACACGGCGATCGCACATGTCGGAAGACCACATGCCGGCTTGAACAGCAGAACAATACGATCCCCGGTAAACAGAGGGATGCATACAATTCGTTTCGAAGGCATCCGTTTTCCGCTCACGGGTTAAGGGAGGAAGAGAAAGATAGGATATGCGAAAAGGGAGACTCACGGAGGATGGATCGGTAATGTCACGCTCCATGATGCTTTGGTCCTGTACATAGTTGACCACGCCACGCTCATCGGGACATATGACGAGGTCTCTCAATTGGCTGGAAGAAAAAGGTGAGCGGAAGACGACAGGATGGCGATGAGATAGAAAGACGGACACATGACATATTGTAACGGGTTGGGGGACGATATGGGTGGGCTCTGGGGTGATGAGGGACTGAGAGCGGGTCATGGATCAAGAAGAAGAGGGATTGGCAAGGGAGAGAGAAGACCGGTCCGCCGTTGCCCACCATAAAATAAAAATATAAATAATCATTTCTAGAAGCACAGCACGGCCTTCAGTGGGTCATGCCCAGGCCAGGCACTCCAGCCCAGACCACAGCTCGTATTGACAATCTCAGTTGGCTGCTACTATCTACTACTTCAAACTTGTGTATGCATCGTCAGACGTGGGCCGTGCGTTCGTGCGTTCGTGAGTAAATGTTCAATGAAAGTAATAAAAACGTCCGCCTCTGGATCTCACGCCCTCCGCGTCATACGCCCACCAGCCGATCCGCCATCACCCTTTACATCCACAGCCTTGCTGCTCACAGCAGACGATCCTGATCGGCTACTAAACGTCATCGACACCCGTTTCGCCTTACCTCCCGCAGAAGCGTTTGACAGGGCGATACCAGATGTGCCCATACGCGACGTTGGCGGGCGCAGGCCTGACGGACGCAAGCCAGAAACGCCTCCCACGGTCACCTTGGAGGACGGGGCCGGGGCCGCTGTCTGCTTGCTTCGCTGAGACTGCGTGCGCAAGAATGCCGAAAGTGTAGGGCCGTTATTCGGAGGGGCCTTTTTTGCGGGCGCGGGTGGGCGTTGCACCCCAACAAGTGCCATGCCGGGTGGCACGGGCGCAGAATGGGCAGCCACATGGGACATCACGTCTCCCGTAGATTTCCGGGCTGGGAAAGGCGCCGCAACGCGTGCTCGTGCCACATCCGCCTTCGCTTTTTTTCCAATTGGCAATGAGGCCGCTGTGGGCACAGGAAGTGTAGAAATTGATTCGCGCCCATTTCGCCTCCGTAGGAGCGCCGAAGGCGCGTTGGAAGTGATGGGCCCAGGGACTTTGGGACGGATCAACTGACGCATAGGCGCCTGTGGGGCTACGGGGGAATGATCTAAGGAAGGGACACATCAAACATGAGAAATAATTTGACGAACTGGGAACGTTGCGTCTGTTGAACTGTGCCGGTGGCGTCGAGATGGCACCTGAATCCCCATCGTTGTCTTGCAGATAGCCGTCATCCATGAGGTTCATGTCACGCAACCGCTCCTCCAACAAATCCATCATTTCTGTCCCACTACCGCCCTTGGCGTCTGCGCTCGGCGTTACAGGGCTCTCTCCCTGGTACCCTTTCTCGATTACCTTCATCGTAGCAGGCGCCGCCATGTCCATGTCGACGTCGCCCAACGAGTCATTCTCGGGGAACGAGATTTTGTCCTTCAGCAGATCAAACGACGATTCGCCAAAATGCACACTCAGAGACTCTTGAAGGTCCACGGACGTTCGCCGGGGTCTGGCATCGGGGGACGCACTGAGCATTGCGCCGGGACGGGGTAGTCGCCGCACGGGTGACGGTGTCGATGGTTCCGCGGGGATGAGCGCGATCCGTGGGGCAGAAGGCGTGGACGGTGGCGACTGCGATGGCGATGGTGACGTAGTGCCATTGATAGCATTGATGACGGACGCGAGGGGAGACGAAGACGGCGCAGGAGTAGGGCGTGCGAGCTTGAACGGAGAGGGAGAGCCGAATGGTGATGACGAACACCCCACGGCAGGCAACGTTTTCTTCGCGGCTGTGGGGCTACTCCTGCCATCTCCGAGCGCGATGTCTGCGAGAGGACGCCGCTGAGTCGAGTCCCGCCGCGCGTCTTCTCTGCTGCCGCTGGTAGAGACCGGTTCGTGATTGACGACAAACACGTGTTCGTTTTGCCCCTCTTCGTCAGAGTCCGAGTGGTCGTCCGAGGTGCTCGCGTCGCCAAGGTCAATCAGACGGCCTTTTGGCAGCGGCCTTGGCAGCTGTGTCTTGGACCGCGTGTAAATGCGGTTGAAAAACTTGGTGAGCGTGATGGTGCTGTCACCAACGGGGGCCGCATTTTCCTTGTCAGAGCCTAAATCCGGTGAAGGGACGTCACGACAAGGGGGGGGCGTCTTTGAGTCTCCTGAGAATAGCGGATCAAAGAGGGTGAGGAGGCTCTCCCGTGGGCGATTCATTGCGGTTACAGTTAGTACGAGCAGAGGGAATGTGCGTGGTGCGTGGTTCGTTCGAGTCCGTTGGCACGTCATCACAGGCTATCACGTGATCGTGGCGCCTTCCTGTCTTCGCCGTGTAACTCATCATCTGGAAGGAGACGAAGGGCGTGCACAGAGGGGGCTATACTGGACTTCCTGGTAGCGATGACAACTACGGCGAGCGGATTGAGGACCTCGAAGGCGAGGAGGAAGGGCATGGTCGCGCGATTGTGGCAGACATGAACGAGGAACACGTAAGGTCTGCTTCTGGATTATCCCTCTCGTTGTTCATCGTCTCTGTGCATAGGAGCAGCACGACTTTGGTGAGGTGGTGATCCACCAGGTGATTCACACAATTGAGTTCTGCCTTGGCTGCATCTCGCATACGGTATCGTATATCTGCGCCTTTGGGCGCTCTCGCTTGCGCACGCTCAGTTATCTACGGTGCTGTGGGATATGACGCTCGGGTCTGTATTGGGACTCGAACAAGTATAGATACTACGGTAGCTGTATCGGAATTTGTATCTAGTGAGGAACTGCGGCACTTGCCCTGACATGATGAGCCAATGTACTGGGCTATCATTTTCATACTGCAGCCCACTGGCAATGTCCAATGTACTGGCCGAGCTGGGCCAGCTGATGCGGACTGTGGTTCTGCATCCTAACCCCAAAAGGCTATCCGTTATGGATGGCCCGCCCGATAATGATACATAGTACCTAGCGAATAATGACTGGCCCTTCAAACATGGAGACTGGAGTTTCAAGACTCCTCCGAGGAACGTGCATCCCCCCTCAGGCCTTTTTTTTTACACTCTCCTTCCGGTCATCTCTGGAAACCTTGAGGCCGTGCCACGTATGCTCTTGGGCGGTGCCAGTGCGTCGGGGAGGTGATGACATGGACTTGTGTCCTTTCTGTCTGGTTTTCTCGTCGCGACGGCGTGCTGAATGTCTGGCACTCACCTCATGTCTATTCTATGGTCCCCTCCCTTTCATCAAAAGGGTTTGACAACGTTCTAGATTCTCTTCGGATTGTATTGCCGTCCTAGAACAGGTCAAGGTCATCGATGCCACACTAGGCGGCCATCACATCTTACCTCAAGGATCATGGGTCGTGAACCATGACCTCTTCCCACTCGTTCCACGCTTGACAGCGGTATTCGGTTAATGATCTCACGTCGTGTACTCTCCCACCATGACCCCTCTCGTTTGTGTGGCACAAGGTACTACAGTAGATCTGGCCCTTAAATCGAGATGACAATCGGCCGGGGAGTCCAACAACTCGGCCGCACCTATTAATCATCATCTTCAATAGGGAAATGGTAACTCAGATGGAATCAGAGTGACCGGTGTTCTGCGCTCGTTTTATCCCCGGCAGAAACGATCGAGGCATTATTTGGCCCTGCGACTCTTAAAGCACGGTCACTAAAGCACGGTCATGATCCTCAATGTTAGTATCCATGATGTACAATCCACCATTCGGCAATTGTAACTCGTACAAAAAAGTGACGGGAACCGTTGAAATGGGCGGGAGATCGCGATGCTGGTGGCAGAGGGAGTTCAGAGTGGGGATCCTAGGAATGCTGACAGGGGAGCGACGAGACTGATCACACAGGCGGGCTCATGACGAGTCCAGGAGTGGGAAGCGAAAGGTGAAGCAAGGTTAATTGAGCTAGAAATTTGACATGGCAAGGTCGGCTCAATACCCTCACATGGGTTCCATACGAGGGATGGGGTATTCAGTCACCGCATGCGGCGCTAGTGGCGTGGAATTCCATGATAGATCCTTGGCCAAATCCATAACACGCAGAGGAGGTGGAATAATTTGGAGGCTTCGCCTTGGCTGTTCAGTTCATCTGCGATATGTGGGCTATCCCCTGAGTCGTGGAGTGGAAGCGTGGCACGGCCCAGAGAAAGAGCAACGTTTGTTTCTGGCAGCATTCAGGCTGATCATAATGCAATCACATTCAATGTCCCAAGTGCCGGGCGATATAGACACTGGAGTGAGGAAAGAGGGGGGGGGAGTGGCTGACGAGGGAAGAGGTTGGAATCGACAAAAAAAAAGACTGAGTCCTTGGGTTGGGATGAGGGGCAGAACACGTTTGTCCCTGTGACTCTTTGGCCGACGTCCAGTCTTCCGGCTTGGAAACGACCCAGCCATTTGGCGTCGAGGCGGTGGTATAAAAAGTCGATCTCTTTGGGTCTCCTGCATCATCAAAACACACATATACATTCGAACCTTGGTAACGAGTCCGGCGAGCCAACTTCCTCTCACTCGTGCAGTGCCCCCTTCAACATATCATCCTGTGCTTGACGGCATCCAATGAACGGGGAATTGCAGCAAAACGTGAACGGTTATCCATACCAAACAGTGGTGCTCCCAAATGCGGCTCCTACCATGCCCCAAACAACCATAGCACAGGATTGCTCGGTAAGCAACACACGAGGTTTCTCTTGATCTTGGCCACTTACCGTCAGCGGTTGTTTTAGATCCCCCCTTCGTCAGTGAGATCTCAGGAAAATACCTTTTCACTTCCACCAGCAGCCTATCCAGATTATGGCGAAGCATACCATACTGGCCACCCACAATACCACGGCTCACTTACATCTGTTCGCCTGTTCGCCGTTTATCTATTTAGACAAGGAGATAAAATCTTCTTCGCAGAACGACAACACCGCACAGACTCACCGTGCATCACGCACCACATACCCTCCCCACCAGCTCGATAATGTTGCTCCTGCCCACCCACGTGGTCCAGCACATGCCACAGCTTATGGACCACCCCCGCTCGTCAGTGTAATCCATCATCTGAGATTCCTACCTAAGCACCATTTTTAGGACGTCCAATTCGGTCGAGTGGCTGAGAGAGTATCTGCTCCTTCTGGAGGGTACTCCATTTCTGCAACACAAGACTTGAACGATGCTAGTTACAACCCTGCTCCGGCGATGTTGATAGCCAACATCAATAGGGATCTGGCGGTGCGGTTTATCAACAACCCGCAGTCAATCATAGTCATGATTCGAATGGAATCGCCACAGAACAACACAGGTCGTTCGAGGGTAACGATCGAGCTCGAGATAGTTGAGATACCTGGAAGGGGAGGAGGACATATACAAAGCTTCTGAGCAGCCTTGTTAGGGGATTGATAATGTATGCGGCTAGGGCGATGATATTTGCTTTTGCGGGCTGTGCCAACATGTCAACACAGCGCAGCCTGAGACCCTCGACTCTCGACCTAGAGCCATGCAGGTGTCAATAACTCACTTTGACATGAGAGCATTCACATGCACAGCATCACCGACTCTGCATGCCGTGTTGGTGTTGAACACAGCAGTGGAGTGGATGGGGACACTGCCCCAGTTAGGTTGCGCTTCATCGTGTTCCCCATCAAGTGGCCGATTTTCTGGCTAGACGACCGCCCATCCGCCTCGTCATCACTGCAGTCTCGGGTAAGAAGCACACGAGAGGGGCACGAGGGACACGGGCTAAGTCGGTCGCATATGACAATATGCTTCGGGTCATTTCTGTGTGCGGTAGCGATGCGACATTCATGAAATGAGGGTGAGGATATCAGTATTGTCGGCGAGGGATAATCTTTCCTCATCCAATAGTGTCCGAACCCTCCGCTTGGCTCAGAGAGTGATAAACCGTTTCCTGTTGAGCCCACTTCCGTGAAGTGGATAATGAAGTACTTCCATTGCTCTCGGCCCGCATTGTCCAAAGAAGGGCAGATCAGATAACAGACAACAGTTTGAATAGAATCCGGCAGAGTACAGTATCCCACCCGGCAGAGCGTGAAGCAAGGCGAGGAATCGTTTGGTGGGACGGGATGGAAAAGAACCGGTCAGGGGAATTGACGGGCACCGTGAGAAAGTGATTGAACGTCCGATAGAACTAGGCTCCGCGGGGATTGAGAGGGGAACATCCACCGAAGTTCGGAACACCGGACCCAACATGGACTTGCTTTAGACTGATATAAGCTATCACGGACACTCCGTGATACCCTTCGAGATCCATGGCAAGCGCAAGGTGGTTATAATCTACCGATGAAGCGTGTCCGGAGACGCGCAGATAAGTACGTGAAGCTGGCACCAGTCCCAAGGAAGAGAGGGAGAGAGATCAAGTCCGACGATACGAATTGCTACGATGTTTCAAACCAAACGGCCTCGCGTGCACGACGTGGGCGAAACGAACTGATATTATAGGCAGTGGGAACAGAAACTGAGACTAACGAAAGGAAAAGGGAGTCGAGACCGAGCGAAATCGAAACCCGTTGGGCCATATGTTCTCTTTGATCCCGTCGCGCCAATGCTACATCTTGTTGTGGCTAGTCCTCAATGGCGAAGAGCAGCGCTGCGGTCTTATTTTATTGTCGTTTTCAGATAACGTGACGCGCCGGAAATTTCCGAAAAGAAAAGGGTTGGTAGAAAGAACTTGATGTATCTCGCCGAATTCTACGCAAAAAATCATAAAAAATAGCCCATTGGAACCAGAATGAAAACTAGCTTCTAAATGGAGGGTACCGAGAATGAAAAATAGAAATGTCGGAGATGTCAAAATCAGTATGTGGTGTGGTGTGTCCAGGGACGCGCGGGTGAGTAAGTAAGAGTGAAACAATTGGACCAAGGAAGTGAGCATTGACCAGGGACCTAGATGAGTCGAAACAAGAACCACTAGGCGCAACTCCAAGGAAATGGGTCAAGGGTCCATCCAAAGAGGGCTTTCGAGACGCGGGCAGTCAGATTAGGAGAGGATACAATACACACAGATTGCATTTTTCATGCTAGGTATTTATACTAAAAGGAATCGTCAAGATTCTGGAAGAGAAGTGGGGAGAAGAGGCGAAAGAGGGAGACATGGGACAAGACATGTATGGGATTCTTCTATTCCAGAGAGTAACTAAAGTTTATATACAGGAGGGAGGAGAGAGGAAATAGGGAAACATGTGTAGTGACATCAGTAAGAGACTAAACGAGATGTGGCAAGACTGC
The DNA here is from genome assembly GCA_025769875.1 of Russula earlei. Classification (NCBI taxonomy): domain Eukaryota; kingdom Fungi; phylum Basidiomycota; class Agaricomycetes; order Russulales; family Russulaceae; genus Russula; species Russula earlei. The sequence goes on from JAGFNK010000015.1 coordinate 171,700, forward strand.
ATGAAAGGCATTTGGCACGCGTGATTCTGTAGCCAACCGATTGCCTACCTTACACCTCCCGGGGGCTTGAAAATTTGACCATCCTCAGTCAAACCGTCTTGAGCAAGTCTTCGACCTTGCGCGCGCGTGGTCTCGTCATCGCAAAGGGGGTGGGCATTGCAGCAAGGCAGGATGGGGCGGGGGCGTGCTTGCGGTGTGTGCGTCATGTCGAATGTGTCGTCTGAGTCGTTGTGTGCAGTGGTGCTGGTGTCGTTGTGTCCTGGAATGCGGGCGCGGTGTGGCGAAGCAGGAGGGGGCGTGGCGTGGTTGCGGCGTGTCATATGTGTCGTCGCGACGTGGTGCTGCTGGTGTCGTCCAAGTTGTTGCCATTGCCGTTGTTTTTGCTGCTGCTGTTGTTGTTGCGGAGGCAAGCGGCGAGCCCAGCTTGTGTGACTGTCGCGCTGACGTCTTCCGGTCGTGGCGTCAAGGTCTTCTCCATAGCAGGTGGCTGTGGGACGTGAGGACGATAGTGCGCAAGTGGGAGACGAGACAAGAGGGGGCGGACGCGCGGTTCGCCTTGCAAACGCTTGCCGTAGTCGTTGAGCTAGGGTGTGTGGGGTCAGCGTCCAAAAACCGAAAACAAGATGTGAAGGGTCTCTGGTAATCATCCCGCGGCCACGGTGACAAGGTCTTCGCCACTGCAGGTGATGGCAGCATGCGGGGGTGAGGGTGTACGTGTGGGCGGGGATGCGATGGAAGGGGAGGCGTGGTGCGATGTGGTGCTTGCGTCGACGGCTTCTCCTGTAGCGACGTCATGATGGCGGCTGTTGATCTTTCTGCGGGGCGGCGTTGCTGAGCTTGGGTTCGAGGCCTTCTTGAACTTCTTGGGCGATGCTGGTGGCGTGAGGCGACGGCAGTGCGTCGTTGCTGGTGTCGTGCGTGACTGAAACTTTAGCGCTAGGCGTGACATCGACTGAGATTGAGGATGAAACCAAGAGGGCGATAGACTGAGCTGAGGCGACGGCGGCAGATAACACTGGAGCTGGGGCGGCGACAGGAGACGTTGGGGCAGTGGTGGCACCTGGCGATTGAAGTGATACGGCGGGCCAGGCTGAGGCAGCGGACAGGGCAGAGACGGCGGCGGCTGGCGATGCTGGCGATACGGCGGACTGGGCTGAACTGATGGCTGATGGGGCAGGGGAGGCAGCTGGCATTGTGGGCGGCGTGAGAACTGGTGAGGAGACGACTGAGGCAGGTGAAGGTGAGGCCATGTGAGACGGGATGGAGCCGGCAGCGGCGGCGGTTGAGACGACGGTGGTGGAAACTAAGATAGCAAAACTGGCTGGCAATACGGATGCCACGGTGGATGGGGCGTGTACAGCAACAACGGAGACGGCTGGCGATGAGACTACTGAGGTGGCAGCGGGCGGTGCTGTACTGACGATGGCGGGCAAGGCTAAGACGGAGGCTGCTGATGATATTGGGACTGAGGTGGTGGCGACGGATGCGGATGAGTGTGGGGCGGTGGCGACTGAATTGCATGCGATGGTGTGTGAGCGCGGGGGTGAGGCAGCGGCTGTGACAATCGTGGGCGAAGCAGGGACGGGGTCAGGCAGGACTGAAGGTGCGGGGGCGACGGCTTGCATGGCAGAGATGGCGAAAGGGGCGGCAGGGATGACGGGAGCAGGAGTGGGCGATGTGGAGGTGATGGGGGGCGAATGGTATGTGAAGTCTGATCGCGAGCCCACATTCGAGCCACAATTTGCTGCACTTCGAGGGAGACCTTTTGGGTTCTTGCCATCAGAGAGGAAGCAGGGAACAAAGTGCTAGATGCCTACATCATTCCCACAACTGTGACCGTGCCTACCCGACATGGGCATGTCCGAAATTCAATGTATCTGTTCTCGGAACAGAATGTTTAGAAAGTACATTTTATTCCGGTTCGAATGGGCTATGATTTATGATTTTTTGCTTAGAATTCGGCGAGATACATCAAGTTCTTTCTACCAACCCTTTTCTTTTCGGAAATTTCCGGCGCGTCACGTTATCTGAAAACGACAATAATCCGTGATTCTAAATCTCAATCCTCTCAGCGTTCCTCCGATAGCGACAATGCGGTTTGCAGGTCCATCGCAACCGCCTAACAAGAGGTTCCATGCCGCATCTGCGAAGGCATCTGGTGGCAAGGGAAAGCGCAAGTCTCCTGACGGGGATGGTGCCGTCGACGAGAATGTGAGGCGTATGGAGATGGAAGCTGACGCTCTTCGACGCGCGACTCGCTACCCCGTGGGGACATACTCCTCCCACTCGCACCGCGTGAGGCATCCAAGATCGAACACAATCCGAGTCGTGCAATGCGCGGTGAGGCCTCCCGTACGTCGAATAAACTCCTCCCTATACGCTAGCAGCACACTGCGTCGCTCTGACCTACCAAGTCACCCCTCCATCATTTGCCATCGTTTGCCACCGCCGTACGCGAGGGCTCGCAGCCCACCATTGCCTTGCCTTGCCTCACCCCGCCCATTCACATGCAATCGCAATCATTGCCTCGACACACGCCTCGTGTCATCATTTCGATTTCATCTCTCTCGGTCTTCCCTCGGTCCTTGTCTGGCCCCATGAACTCAAGCATGCCCTTCTTGTGCGCTACGGTTGTATATCATATCATGCGTTCAGCTGTAGGGATAATGTGATCTTATCATGCTTGGGGTCAGCACCCCAAAACATAAAAATTCAAGGAGTGAAACCCATTATTTGGCTGCATGTAGATACAATACATGATGTTCTACTGTCCGAGTTTCAAGGCAATCCATTGAGAAATGGTTGAGATATTGCATAGGGCTCCGCACCGAACCGTAAACAGCTTACGGCCGTATATTGACAGGTCACTCTGATCTAACAGCCATCGGAACACGTTCTCTTCTGTTCTCGCGGGTTCCCACGATCACAGGGGAGGAGGCGCGTCGACGACGCGTCCGGCGGAGTTTCAAACCCGTTGGCACGCCGGCATACAGCAATCATCGATTATCCCCAACATGGATACTGTTTGGCCCCGATCCATTCTCACCCGTTTTTCGACTATTCCTGCCAATCCCAGGGAGGGTGACTATAACGCCCCATACAACAAACTCCTTCACGTTCTCTTCCCTCCTGACGGTCCGTTCGCCGTTGGACCGCAGAAACACTTAATTGCGGAGTCCCGCGATTTCCTGGTCGAATATCAGGTGTTCTGGGGAGATGTGCCCGTCTTCATTCTCGAAATCAAGACAGGGCCTGAGCTTGGCCTCGTGTCAGCTCGAGAAGAAGCTGATCTTCAGATTCGCAGGCGTCTGCGGGATTTGATTGGTATTTGCCCACTTTCCAAGCTTCATGCGATCAGCGCAATCGGCACCAAATTGTGTTTCTATACTGCCGAAGCCGGGCGCGCCATCACTCCGCCCAGGATTGTCGCAGACGATCAGCTTGCCACTGACACCGCTCCACTGGGGCGTTGGGATTGTGATGTGCTGGAGGCGGAGGGAGCAGCTCGCCTTAAGGCCGTCGTTCATGAGATACATCAGGCGTGCGCTCAGCTTGACCCTGGTGAGCCCTTACATTTTTGGATATTCTCATGAATCTCCCATGCCACTAGAAGGGACTCGATACTCCTTCACACCCTCGCACAGAGGGAATGCACACATGCAGGGACATTCAGAATGATAGAACTCAGGTTCTATTATTATAGACTCGCCTCCTCATAGGTACATACATGTCTATAGACCAGAGTTGAGTAGCTAAAAGAAAAGAAAAGAAGGAAAGAAAAGAAAAGCCTAGTCAGAGGCGGGTGAGCATGCGCGAAGGCGATCGTAATGGTGCGACATGTATTATGGGCGGTATAATAGAGGTGGGGTCAAGCACGTAGGATCGCGCGCGTGGTGAGCGTGCAGGCGCTGGGGGAGCAGCTGCGGCACGTGGAGCGTCATCTCCGCCGTGCGCGCTGCGATGGATTCGATTCCGAGAGGTCCACCGGGACAGTCCTGCATACCCTAGACCAAAGGCGAGAATATAAAAGAAAAGAAAGAGAAAGAAAAGAAGAGAGAAAGTAAAGGGAAAGGAGAGAAAGTACCGGAAAGCCAGAACGCCGCTCGATGACATCGAGGGCAGCGGCGTTGGGCGGGACAGTTTGGCAACGCGCGTGCGAAGGTGATCGCAACCGCGCGGCGTGTGTTGGCAGGATGATGGAGGCAGCGAGGGAGTGGCGTCGGGCAGGACCGTTCGGCGTTCGTTTTGGGGTGCATCAGTTTGTCGGGAGAGCGCGCGCGCAAAAGCGATCGCAAGGGCGTGAAGTCTGTTGCTGGCAGGATGGCGGAGGTGCGAAAGAGTGGGGATGATGAGGGCGTTCCGGGATGTGGCGGGTATCTTTGCAGTGGAAGTGCGCGGCGTGAGGTTGAAGGACGGACGTTAATAGTAGAGAATCCTCCCTCGCGTGCTCCCTAATCATCGTTGATGGATTTGCGTGAGAAATTGATTGAAAGTCCGATCGTCGAGTGCGGGTTTGAGGGAAACGACCACGACACCCGACGCGATCCCGCCCACCGTGCTCGGCACCCCCAACATCAATTCGTTTTATGAACATTACTTCGACCATTACAAGTAATTACGAACATTCAATGATACCTTCCGAGGCCAATGGCAAGCGCAAGGCGGCTCCGGATGATAACATACCGAACACCAACGGCGCATCGAAGGCCAAACGCACACGCAAAGACGTGAGTAATCCCACTCTATTTGTACGGTTTCTGTTGAATGTTTTGGAACAGAATGTCTCCCACAAGCGGAAACGTACGCGTTGGGCCATATGTTCTCCGTGATCCCGTTGCGCTAATACTTCATCTTGTTGTGGCTAGTCCTCAATGGCGAAGAGCAGCGTGGCGGTCTTGTTATAATCCGTGATTCTAAATCCTCTCAGCCTTCCTCCGATAGCAACAATGCGATTGCAGGTCCATCCCAACCACCTAACAAAAAGTTCCGTGCGGCACCCGCGAAGGCATCTGGTAACAAGCACAAGCACAAGTCTCCTGACGAGGATGGCGCGGTCGATGAGGACGTGAGGCGTATGGAGATGGAAGCTGATGCCCTTCGACGGGCGGCACACCTCTCGCGCGACTTGCTACCCCGTGGGGACACTCTTCTCCCACTCGCACCGCGCGAGACACCCAAGATCGAACACAATCGTGCAATGCGCGGTGAGGGCTCCCGCACACCACATACTCCCCGGAGTGTGTCGATGTCCTCGCGCGGCAAGCGTTTGAGCAACAGTTTTGACAGGATGGGAATTATTAGTGCGTTATACCCCAGTCTAGACTATACGTCTCTGATATATCCCCCACAGCACAACCTCACCCCTCGGTGGATGACTCCAGTCTCTACAAGCACATTGACTCCGAACTTCCGGATCCTGATCGCGCGCGACAACTGATTCTACTATGTGCGGCACGAGCGCCGTTGCCTGCACCCCGTGAAGGGAAAGACCCGCCTAGTGAACCGTCAGAGGAAGGCATCAAACTGTTACAAGAATTGAAGGAAGATGTATTACTTTTGCTGGCTGAGCGAAAGATCGACATGAACGTGACGGCCATCGATCGGGCGGGCTCTCCCGAAAATGGCGTGGATGTACGACCAAACGAACAAAACGTCAACAATCGCGCACGGACAACCCGATTCAAAGACGAAATTCGCATGTTCGTCGTTCGCCTTTTTTTGTTCCTCTTTTCGCTGATCTCTGATCGGACGATAGAGCAAAGGCTGAGGACGACGCTTGGGCTTCCGTCGCACAATTTTACAATTCTTACCAAGAAACAGTGGTGAGGGAGCTTGACCAGCGGCAAAAAGCTAAGGGAAAACGTCGCGCTCGCCCAGAGGAAGGCTTGCGAATATCGGAGTTACCCAAGCCTCTCCAAGAGGCAAGTGATCTTGCATTGAGCGTCTTGGCAAAGGACGCCACAGGCAAGTACAATGCCCACAACCACCGATGGAGCGAGCTTCGTCATAAAGTGTGTCTTCGTGTCACATTCGTTCATTCATTTTCATGTTAACGCTTCACACGCACAGGTGGAAGAACTTCGTGCTCTTGTCAACACAGCAGTTCAAACGGCCGACGTCGCGGAAACAGACCTGAACCGACGTTTCACCCACCTCTCGCAGACACTCCGCGCACGGACCCAACGCGCGGCAAAGTCAACCACTTCTGCGCTCTCGACATATCTTCCACAACGACCCCCCGACCCTTCCGAGTCCCGCGATTTGTTTCGCGCGTTGGCTCGGGTCGACGCGGCACGTCCGCCTGCACAGGTTGGGGCGGAAGCTAGCCGCGCAGCGCGTGAGGTGTTACGCGCACAAGATGCTCCAGCGAGCGAGCGCCGAATCACACCCGTAGCTCCCCCAACACCCCGCACCCCGCGACGGCCGGGGACTCCTGGGCGAGTGCGATAACCCCACCACGCCGATGTCCACCTGCTTTGCTTATTTTATCTTGTCCCCTGGTTGTGGCCCTTTCTCACGATGCTAGCCTGGCCGTATTTTTTTTTTTTTTTTTTAGTTCGGTTGTCTCCTCGTTTGTACGTAGCGGTTGTCTTAGGTAGGATTATCAGTATTCGGTTGAAATCGGGAAGTCAGCCTGGTCGCATCTCGGTCTGTCCCCATCCTCGTATGCATAGTCATTCATTCACTCGCCCGACACCTTGCGGGGGGCAGCCTGGGCGCCTAATGTATGCTATCAACTGCCCTACACTCGCTTCCCCCTTTTTCGATGGATTGTGATAATAGCTTGACTTTATCAGTCCTCGTAACTCCTCCCGTACATTCGTGGGCCATCTTTGCCCCCCGCCTGGCATTACCCCGCCGCAAGCGCCGTCCTTTCTCCGTGTCTAACGCTACCTCACCTACGATCTTTGGCATCTCCGGTCAAGCAACCTTCGACGTTAGCCCACAACCGCCCAAACCATGGAATACACAATGACATCTGACTCTTTTCCCTCTGGAGCCACCGGGTAGCAGTCGCCCGCGAAGAACGGAGACGTCCCGCTCAGGTTCGGAGGCAAGATCCTCGGAGGGAAGGACGAGCCTAAGCTCGTGGTCTGCGATCCAAGGAAGGCATTGTCGATGACCCATGTGTCGAAGGAGACGCACAGGTCGGTCAGGGTGGTGTTTTGTCAGTGTCTATCACGATCACGAGGCGCGTCGACCCGTTATGCGTTTTCGTTTTCTGATTTACGCTTCGCTGATTCACGGACCTGTCCACTCGCACCGACACAGCATACGTGGTGGCATAGGCCGATCGAGTCGTTCAAGCCGCATATTGACAAGGAGAACAGAAGCTGTGGTGATATTCATGCTGTTACAAACAAGGACAGGGCATTATAAAGACCAGAAGAGGGGCGAGACATCCCACGAAGCGTGTAGCGGCAACATCAATGTAATGATGTAAGACATTCATACAGACAGAACCAGATCATCCCTGAATAAACTGCGTGGAGCCTCAACCCCCTCATATCCCCTCTGATTACTCACGATACGCACACCCCTACTCACAAAATCACAACAAAAATGTGTGTGCCCAAATCCCCACAGCTTGACTGGCGGTCCCCAGCATTGTCGACCGCTCATGTCCGTCGCAAACGCCGCCCTCAAACTCGAACTCGTGCTACCCTCGTGTTGTGGCGCGCTCGTGCCCGAGATGGCTGGCGCGTGGTGCGTCAGCACCACGACACGCCGACCCGGCTCCGCCGCTCTGATCTTTGCACATTCGCTGTCGAGCCAGGCCACGTCTGATGCGTGGGCCGCGTTATGACTCTCGACAGACCATTGATGAATTCGCCTGAAGTCATTCAGACGACGGCCCACTTCTTCCGAGGCGGCGGGTGGTATGTGGGACCAAAGCGTGCACCCCAAGATGGTGATGTCTGCGTTCAGGTCGTAACGCGTCTGATCCAGCAGGATGAATTCCCCTTGAGAACTATCCAGGTCTCGCTGCTTCTGCATCTGCTCTACGAAGAAATCCATCTGGCATTTTGCGTCCTCCTACGCAGGCGGATCATTACGAATGGCAAGGCAGGGAATGGGAAAGAAATCGGCTCACATAGGAACTATGGTAATACTCATGATTACCCATAACGAAAAATACTTTTTCGTATTTGAGCAGTTGGCGCCGTAGGAAGACAAAGAGCCTGTCTTGGGTGACCAAACCGATATCACCAAGTAAAGCCAGTACAGGGGCACAAGGCTTGCAGTCAAAGGCATCATATCCAGGCATTGTAGTATGTCCTGGGCCACAGAATGAGCCCTCTAAGTGGAGATCGCTCATGATCTGGATAGGAAAGGTATGGCCTCACACCCGAATGAGAACAAGGTCCCTCACAGGTGAAGGCTACGCTTACTGTTATCGGTTGGTGGTGTTAAAATTGGGACATTATCTGGGGCTTCAATGAGACAGGTCTTCACACTAGATAAAGCTGGGCGAAGAGTGCGATGGCTACTCACCGTAGTCTTCCATTACACGACCAATCACACTTAAAGCCCTTTGCCGCTCCTCCTTGTCGTGTATGTACGTCGTGAGATTACCATCATACTTTGGATGCGGACCCATTCTGTTCTCCTTCGCGAGTGGTGTGCTCTTGCTCCGAACGTATTCTTGAGCTGGTCCATGGAGAAAAAGGCCACACCACTCCTCGTCAATGTCCATTCCATCAATGAGATACTCAATCTGGATACGGAAATTTTGATTGCTTGCGCTCTGACCAGCTACCACACTTGCGAGACCTTGGACATAGCGCGGGAGGGGCAGAAGGGGGAATCCAACTTGCGGAAGATACAAGAGGTCCGCAAATGCTCGTGAATTTAAGCCGTAGTGGGAGTCTGTAACGACGCAAAAACACTGGTTCATGCCTCTGATCCTGAAGCGGGGAGAGTGGGCGACATGTTCGCTATAGCTGGATTTTGCTGCCCGTGGCCGAAACGGAAAGCAGAAGTCCGTTGAGGCGATAAATAGCTCTTCAATCTCATCTAGTTTCTCTGATGGAACGCAAATCTCGATATCCTGTTCAGTTATAGCATCAGATGCTCTCCGCGACCACTAGTGGACATACCCCTGTAACCTGTGGAACGCAGTAGTAGGCAAGCAATACGTCACCCACCACACACCAACATACTCCTGTTTTCTTCATGAGAATTGAAATGGTGGAGAGCACTTGCGGCACGTCACTGGGTGCATCTCCAGGCAAACCCCGCACGTCCACGACTATTTCAGGTGATAAGTGAAGAACCTCCACGCTGGAACTACGAAAAGTAGGCAATCGCAAACGTAGCCAATGAGGTAGCTGCATTATATGCTGTCATTTGGAGTGAACCGGAGATAGAGAAGACACAGTCGCCGAATGGTCCACGAAAAGTGGCTCTAAAAAACTTTGGCGCTGAATCTTCATCCCATATATAGTAGCTTACAAAGATGTGGTCATGTGATAAATGAGGACCTATTCGGAATTCGGTACATAAAACTTCATCCTATATCATGGAAAACATCTAACAAGAAGAAAATGTTAGCGCATTCTACCCTGGCGAAGCTCTCCCACCCACTGGCCCCAAGGTGACGATGACAATGATTCGGGCATGGATATAGCGACCTCGCGACAGCCACGAATCGTGAGCATGGCCCATGGCCACTGTGATGTGACGAAAGGGACTGGAGCAACACACCAGACAGCGACGACGATGCCACGCGGCCATCTTCCTAGGACTGGTCTTCTGAGCACGTTGCAATTACAGTACATTGTTACTATGTACTCAGTTTATCGATTTTCCTTTATTAATCCCACGATGCATAACCAGCCATCGTCACCACCGGGTGATAACGGCGTCCCTCTGTGCGGGTGGAGAGCTGCGGTGTCAAGTCGCACCTGTTCCAAAGTTATTCCTAGTGGCACTATCTGACAATCTTGGCCAGATCTCAGCTCAAAGGCAGCGCTGATCGTCAAAGATACGTTCTGTCGATCAGGACGCCACGTAGAGCGGTATAAGGTTGTGCCAGAACGTTTCCAAAACGGAGCCAAATGAAGATGTTCACTTCCGTGACTTCCACATGCAGAGTTGTATTTGTAGGTGTCTCCGTTCAGTCTCGGGGACTACCGATTGAGAAGAATACCGTGCGCAGCTCGGACGGATCAAATCTCAACTTCAGTACATATGCAGGGCAAGACAACAAGTGGGCGAGAATCGAGTCAGCCGCTCAAGTCCACGTGCCTAAACGGGAGCTGCAGATCGTCTTGAAGGAGGTCCATGCTGACAGGCGCATCTTGGTACTCTACTGGAGTCACCGTCTCCGCAGCTGCTCCGCCCGATGGTTCACTAAGAAAGTCGCCGGGCCCTAGAGAAGTCCGGATGCCCCACAGACAGTTTTTTGTCGGGTAGATCATATGTCCACCAAGAAAAACTCGGAAGCGTTGTCCGCATTGGCCATAGCACTGTGAGCCCTTCGGCAGGCGAAAACATTCCCCTGAGCGTTCGTTGGCTAGACATCGGTTGAATGCCCGGTGGTACAGCCTACAAAAGGCACCGGAAAAGACAAATGAATGCACGGGGTGCGCATATTTGCTCCGCGTGGGCGAGCGGGTGGTGAGGCGCGCGTGAGGATGCGAGGCTCCACGCTCACGCCGAGGCGATGAGATACTCTCCAACCACACTGTTTCAACAGCAAGAACCGGTGATGCACGAGGTGACAAAAAAAAAAATTCATTAGGAGGTCAGCTCACATAACAAACGTCCTCACTGGTAATGTGGTTGATGATGTCATGTCCGCGTTGAACAGGTCGGGTGTTCGGACTTGCACTGCACCATACAAACATGCATTTTCGGTGTTTCGCTGTGTTGCGGATCACTACTGCTAGTGCAAGAGATAACGGGTGGTGGTGAAGGGTAGAGAGGCGGGCACGGAATCAAAAGGTACCCGGCCACGCGACAAGGCACTCCAGCTGGTTGCGTCAGCCACCGCCCGGCGCCACCGCCTGCGCCTGTTGTTGTGGGGCACTGCCTGGGGTCACCGGCGCAAAGCCCACAGTTCTCAGCTACTGTACCCACTCCGCCGAAGCCATCACCTCCTCTGCTATGTCTCTCCTCCCTCAAAGTGGGTTATCAAGCGCGATGTCACGGGAGGGCTCGCGCACAACTCTCATGGTTCAGAACACCGACCAACGCGACACGTCTGCACCACCGGACCTTCCTATGGCGTTCATGCCACCCGTCGGAACCCTTCGTCTACGTGGAGGTCCCCGAAATGGTCCTCGTGTGGTGTGGGACGAGGAGGTCGTTGACAATGAAGGCCTTGGCAGGAAGAAATCGAAAAGTATGATCGACCTCTTCTCTCGCGATCACAAAACAAACTGAGAGGCTGCGTCTGTTCCTAGTCTGCTGTATCTACCACAGAGAGAGACGGTTCGACGAGTCTTCGGAAGAAGAAGACTCGGATTCTTCTGGGACCGGGTCAGACTCGGACGATGCTACCGCGAGGCCAAGCGGACTCTCTCGTCATCGCCATCATGCACATGGGGAGGGGGTGGGTGATCCGGGAGAGGATGCGGAGCCTAAACGACAGAATGACAGGAACAGGGACCACGGAAACGACTATGAACGGATGTCACCGCGTAAGGGAAAGGGTAAAGCAGGCTAGCCGTAGAATAGATAACATCTTATTGTCCGTCTCCCTGTGGATCCCAACCTTCTCCTGTTTAGACGATGCCGATGACGGGAATGTCAAAAGTTTACCAAGTTGGTTACGCCCAACCCGTCCTGAGCTGCAGGGCTATGCTAGACACTCACCACGAAACGCCTGCATGCGCGTGCATATGCTGCGCAGATAAATTGTCTCCATGATGTTTAAATGGCAGATAGCACTTCACCGCCTTGTTTTCCCATCGAATGAATTTTTTTTTTCACGCCCGAGTCACAATTCATTACGACTCGTTTGTCATGGAATGAGCCAACTTTGCGGACACTCCGCTGCCACACCTTCCGGTGTCCTGAGCCCCCGATAAAAACTGCCTACCAGCGTTACTGATATCAATATATTACCAGCTTGTGGTTTAGGGTCTCTTCACTAATCGTCAAAAGGCTCGCTCTTCCTCTTAACTACCACCACTGATCACTTGACTACAGCGAGCGGCCCCCTCCCAGCCCACACATTATGTCGTCTGCGGAAGAAGACATCAATCCCTCCGAAACCAACGCTTCTCGCAGTGCGAAAAAGAGAAGGGTTCAGAGAGCCTGTGATGTGTGTCGGCGGAAAAAGAGTACGTCTCTTCGTACTTTCCGCACCGAGTCGTGCTCAGCTGACCTTCCTCCTTCCAGTCCGGTGTATGTTTTGCCCTTATTTCTTGGACTTTGCGCCGTTCCTGACGCCGACGATGCCGGATAGGCGATGGAAGCCAAATGCCAGGAAATAAATGTTCCAACTGCGCTGCGTACAACTTTGATTGCAAGTATGAAGAAGCGGCCAAGGTATGCGGACTTGGTTATGGCATGTCAGGCGTCCGACCCTAACTGATCATGTCAGAAACGAGGCCCCCCAAAAGGGTGCGTAGGTCGTTCCAGAAAAATTATATTCTATCCGTATGTTCCAACTTCTTGTGTAAAGGTATGTAGAAAGTCTCGAGTCGCGACTGGAAAAAATGGAGACCCTCCTACAACGAGTGCGTTGTCATCCAACTGGCTTGGCACTATCACGTTTCTCATCCTGGTCCTAGCTCTGTCCTGACGCCGACTTTACGCAAGAACTGGGAGCACCTATCGATCGACAAAGCTTTGTTCGAGAATCCCTGTTTCGCACCCTTCAGAATAAGCCTGGTACTGCCTCCTATCGACCGTCGTCACAGCTTCGCGCCGGCGCCCTAACTTCATTAGACGACTCGGGCGACCACGAACTAGAACCAAGCGACGACGAATGCGCTAACACCACCAGCAAATTGAAGTCTCTCCAGGACACGTTCAACGATCTCAGCGTGAGCTACCGTTTCTTCGGCAAATCGAGCGGCGCGAACCTCGTCCAGACCGCCCTCGATCTCAAATCGGAGTATAACGGCACCGAGCAGGAATACATGCGTCTGCGAATGGCCGACCGTCGACCGGAATTCTGGACCCAACACTCGGTGCGTGCCGCTTAAATCGCGCGCGTCCCTTCGCCGTGCTTTTCTCATCATCGGACTCGGCAGTGGGAACGCACAGCCTCCCGCACCGACGGGCCGCGTTACAGCTTTCCAGAGCCGGACCTCATCGACCATCTCGTCGACCTTTTCTTCTCCCGCATCAACCTTCTCCTCCCGCTTCTGCACCGTCCGACGTTCGAGCGGCAGCTGCGCGACGGCCTGCACTTGCATGATCAGGCGTTTGCCAGCGTGCTGCTGTGCTTGTGCGCGTGTGCGTCGCGATACTCGGACGATCCTCGCGTGCTTCTCGAAGGCTGTACCGCGTGGCACTCGTCTGGCTGGAAGTGGTTCGCGCAAGTGCAGATGCTCCGCCGGAGCCTCATGGGACCCCCGCTACTTCATGACGTACAATTGTGTGCGGTGCGTCCTCATTTTCTCAACACGTGTCGAGAGTCGATCGTTTTTACTGATGACGGCCTCGCTCAATCTATAGCTTGCATGCCTTTTCTTGCAGGGGTGCTCATCCCCTCAGTCGTGTTGGACGATGATTGGGATAGGAATCCGACTTGTTCAGGATGTCGGAAGGCATCGCAAGAGAGTATACAACTCCAAGGACTCGGCCGAAGCAGAGCAGTGGCGCCGAGCTTTTTGGTTGGTTTGATCCATACTAACTGTCTTCTGGCGACGATCGGCTAACGACTTGTATGGCTCCCTATAGGGTTCTCGTGGTTCTGGACAGGCAGATGAGTGCGTCACTTGGTCGGCCGTGCGCAATCCAAGAGGAAGAGTGAGTTCGAATCTCAATTGTTATCTCGCGTAAACTCACAATTTCATCACAGCTTCGACGTTGACTTACCCAAGGAAGTTGACGACGAATATTGGGAGAACGAACACGAACCTGAGCAGGCGTTCAAGCAACCGGCTGGAAAGCCGTCGTTACTAGCCTTTTTTGTTTCTCTCATCAAGCTCATACAAATATTAGCCGTCGCATTGAGGACCATCGTGAGCCGCACACCTATGTTGCGTTCACTGCGCTCAGGGCTTGTTGTAGTACTCAATTAACAAGTCCAAAATATTCCTTGGGTTTGTTGGACCCCATTGGGAGCAGCACATTGTTGCGGAGCTCGATTCTGCCCTCAACGAGTGGATCGACACAGTGCCCGGACACCGTGCGTACTTGATTCGACTGCGCCAGTAGGAAGGGACTGACCGTTTCGAGCAGTCAAATGGGATACAACCGGCCAGAACTTTAAGGATCTCCGATGGTTCCTTCAGTCTGCATGCCTATACAGCCACTATTATCACCTCCAAATCTTGGTGCATCGGCCTTTTATACCCTCGCCGCGGAAACCATCACCCCTGTCGTTCCCATCGCTCGCAATTTGCACCAATGCGGCCCGGTCATGCGCACACGTGGTAGATTTGCAGCGCCGCCGTGCGCCAAAGTACCCTTCAACGCATTTCCAGGCAAGCGCTGCCTCGTTCTCCATGATATTCCGGAACCTGGCTGACTTGCTCCACAGCTTCCTGCGTTTACTGCCGGCATCGTTCTGTTATTGAATATATGGGGTGCAAAACGCTCGGGCAACGTGACAGACCCCGCCAGAGAAATGGAAGATGTACACAAGTGTATGGCCGTTCTACAGGCGGCTGAAGGACGGTGCGTATGCGATTATACCACTTTTTTTTGTTTGTCGGCTGATTCGAATATCTCCTCATCCAGATGGCACGCTGCAGGTCGTCTTTGGTGAGCCAACAGCCTTCTATTCGTGTTTCGTGCTTTTGACGAGGCATGTACAGGGACGTCCTGTACGAACTAGCATCTGTCGGTGATCTCCCCCTCCCACTACCGAGCCCATCGTCCGCAAAACGCGAGCGCGACTCGGACAGCCCAGTCTCGTTACAGTCCAGTACAAGCGCGAGCACGGGCAGTGGCCCGCCACTACCGCAGCCACAGCGGGTGTCTGTCTCGCCCGGAACGAGCAGCCTCGGCGGTGGCAGCAGCGGGACGCCATTCGTTGACCGATTGTACTCGCACCCATCCGAAGCGTACGCGCCGCAGCCTCCGACGGACATTTTGTCCCACCCGCCACAGCCACAAAACTTTGCGTACGCGCACCTGCCGACACACAGCGATGAGCTCGCGCGGGTTCCTGGTCACGTTTTCCAACCCTCGCCGGAGGCATGGCTCGCGCCTCCGCCACCTCAAGCGCACTCCCACCGTCATCAGCACCAGCACCAGCACACGCCGCTGTACGCGCCACCGCCTGCCGCAGGCCATCAGCAGACATCATACGGGACGCCACCGAATGTGGAAGGATACACGACGTTCGTCGCGCCGCAGCCGCCACCGATGGGTGGGCCACCTGCCCCTGGACAAGGAGTACAAGATGGTGGGGGGAACGTGGACATATGGCACACGGTGCCGTCTGGCTACGAGTGCGTACCCTTTCCGTTCTACTCTGGCGCTGGCGGCGCGCATGTCGTCGGGGACTGGCTGATCGGTGGTGGTTCTGGCTTGCTTTCTCTTGGTTGAGCAGGCTCGAGGACTGGGATACGTACATCTCTGGCCTCGCGCACTCGCACTCGCATCCTCACCCACATCCGCACGGGACACAGCCTCATTCTGCTCACTCGACACACGCACCCCCGTCGACAGCGGCAGGAGGGTCGGGCCAGGGGTCCGTGCACTGATCTGATTCACTGGGCGCTGTTGCGCCGTTCCTTTTCGTTTACTTTTTTTGTACTATAATTTTTGTAAAGTAACATTGCTGTATACACCTTTTCTTTTCTTCCCCGTCTCCGCGATATTTTTTCACCGATTTTCCGATCCTCCGAGCCCGGTTGGATGTGACGCTGTACGCTGTTGCGTGATACGATAAGTGGAACCGCTAGCCGCGATTTCAAGGAGAGCCGCTTGTCCTCGTGCCGGTGGGTGACTCAGACATGACAAGATGCCGTGTTCCTTTCTCACCTTGTAATAAAACCATCAGAACATCATCAAGCCACCAATATAGCTCCAGCTGTATTCTTTTCGCGCTGCCGTCCAGATCTAGTTCTGATAGTGCTATAGATCGATGCAGATATCACTCACACCGCTGAAAAGAGTACAGTCGCCAGGACATGTGCGAAAAAAATAGACTCGGCCATTCGGCATGCCACATCCAATAATATGGCCTGCGCTTTGTACAGACCTTGGAGACATGACAGCATCACTCTGGCGCAATGTTCTGTTGATAATGAATCTCAACTGGCAGGTGGCGCTAGCATAAATGACTCGACAAGTGCACCGTAGTAATTGCCTTGATGCAGGTTCAACAAACCCATGGAAAACCCTCTTCCCTTGAGCCTCGCGCGATGACGGTTCGGGGCATACATTGAATGCCGAAGCCGAAGAGGTTCATGCGATATGTTTCATTTCCCCTGATCGCGCCGTGTACAAGATCGGTTAGACGCTCCACTCGAGTGGGTGACAAAGTATTGGCATTCCAGCGCTCGTAGGTATCATGCCATTGACCTTCGAGGTAGCCAGTCGCGTCGTATTGGTAAACGCACATGCGCTAGTAACCCCACGAACCATAGGGGTGTGGAGGGTGGACAGAAAGGGGCCTAACTCATTCGCGTATCGGCAGGCTCGCGCTGGATGAGAACGTCGTTGATGCCCAGGGCGCTTGCGATTGAGGTAGACAATATGGCTCGGCTATCGGGAAAAGGGTTGCCCGTGGATCGGAATCACGAAAGGAGGATGAAGTGCCTTGCTTTTTGATGTAGGGTAAGAGATGTTGCCGCATGGCGCCGTAGGGGTCGTACAGTAGAATTCAGAAGATGAATGAACCGAAACCAGGGCAGGGCAAGATCATCCTCATCCAGGGTCCGGCAGGATTCATAATTGGAAAATCGTTGCACTACATCGGTCTGATCTCAGGCACTTTCGAGGTCAGCTGGATCCCAGGAATTCGAGGTCGCTGTCAGGTCCCGAGTGACAGCGACAAGCCTCGACAGCTATCCGTCGCACGGGCAGCACCACACTGTATGTCGATCCCTGGGTGCACGCAGCGCACTAGCATACCGTGACGTCACTATCATACCGTATTTGTCATTTTCGTTCGGCAGTCTTGATGTGTCCCGCTCCCGCTCCCGCTCCCGGGTGGCTTGGCGTGGCGCGTGCGATCTGACTCGGAGTGGAGTGTTGGTTGGCGACTCGCCGCGGGTTGCCAGTGCGGGCAAGGCATGCCGAGGGCACGCATGCGTCGTGCTATTTTAATTTTATGTGCTCGTCGCGTTTCAGGAGCAACGATATGCTTTAATGGCACCACATCGATCCGGGGGTCCTCCCGTGCGCGTCGGCATTGCGTTCTCTGGCGTGTAGGTTACGTGTAAGCATTAACAAGATAGCCAACAGGCTTGACATGGGACAGCGGGCTCTCGGAGGATGGATCTCGACGGTCGGATGATGATCACAGCATCCAATAAATCATGACGCGAGTGTCGCGGATAATTTTTTTTTTTTTTTTTTTATCGGGTCAGGTCTGGATTGGATGTGATAGGAGATGGATGAATCATTCTCGATGATGTCGGGCGAGTGATAAGATCTCGTATATCACACTCGCTCGCACAACAGCACAGACCTTACGTTATTAGTCAAGCAGCCAACCAATTTGTTGTAGGCCTGGAGGGATACACATGATCCGTTCAAGCCGCATTTGACAGTTCCCCGGCAAGCTGTGTGGCGAAGGGATGGCCAAAAGTGGGAATCCAACAGGGTCTCGAGGCAAAATCACCGAACTGAGGAGTTCAAGTGGGAAATTCCCAACTGTGACCCAACAGATCAAACAAAACATCTTCGGGCGGTTTGTTTTTTTGATGGCCCGAATATCCCCATGGTGAATTGGACAAGGACGGGGACGCCACACGCCAAAATTATTTCAAACCACGCCTTTCGTTTTTCCCGCCCGTAGGTGGCAGTGTTCAATCTCAAATAAGCAGCCAGCGAGGCTGAGGTATGGCGAGAATGGCATTCGGTACAAGCATCGTGCATTATTTGTGGGCCAGCGGCCGTGGTGAAGTAGTTGGTTCGTATATCGTAAAGTCCGAGCCCGATAAAGTCCAGAGAATTCACCATGTCAAAATAATAAAGAACGAATGGTATGTGTATATCTATACCCGTATGAATGCGCGCTGAAGGGGGACACAGCTTGCCATCTCATAGCACTGCCGCAGCTCCGGTGAGCAACGCGAGCGACAACAGACACATTGATAGCAGTGCCGCATGCGATGGGCGCCACGGGCGTACACCATTCGCCAACACGGGAAACGTAGTTGCGAATTGTGCTGTCGGGTTCAGGCCACCACTCACGGTCACGGTCGGTTTAGATGGTAAGGGTTGAGGCACGGTGGAAGAGTTGCCCGTTCCAGAATTGGCGATGGAGAACATTTGAGAGTTGGCGTACATGAGGCCATGAACACTGTTGATGAAGAGAAAGAAGTAATCGTCGCCGGGAGGTACAGAATTCAGTGCGATATTTATTCCACCACTTGATGAAGATACTAAATTCAAGATTGTGGGGGCACATCAGTGGGGTGAAAGACGGTATTAGACTTGAGACGCACCATTGCGTGCGATCAAGATCAGCCCATCCGTGCTCATTCTTGTAAGTTCGAGGTCAAATAGAGAAACACCATCAAGGAGTCCTTTCGACCATGTTACGGGAAACGGCTGTCCTTCCGCCACCTGTGAACCTTTTATAGGGTATGTCACCTGGAAATCTGGGTATAGAAATGTGAGGGGGTGGCAAAATCGGGCGGGGAGGGGATGAATACGCACAACCACGCGCTGCAATGGGAAGCAGGGAGACAACGAGGAGACGGTGTCGTAAGAATAACATAGATAATCGAGGGAGGGAGGGATGGATGAAAGGGGGGGGGGAAGGGGAGAATAAGAGAGCACGGGAACGGGGCACGGCTATACACGGGAGGAAACACACACCGGAATGGATGCAGAGCGAATACGGTCACGCGTCACAAGAGAGAGCACCCGGAGGTCACGCCGAAGCATCGGCCGGCGATCCAGGCACGGAGCGGCGAGGGCCGGGAGCGCCCGATGAATGAATGAACAATCGGTGGAGGGCTTAGCAATCGCGCATACATCCACCACCCCTGCAACTGCAGCCGCTTGGCCTGCCACTGCCATGTCCCACTCATCCGAGGAGGACAATATCGCCTCCCCCTCCTCCCAATCGAATGCTAACAAGAAACGCCGCGTACAGAACCAAAGGGCCTGCGACCGTTGCAGACAGAAAAAGAGTCTGTCTTCCGTTTGGCACCCCTATTGCCTCTTTACTCATCATCTTTCTATTTTCGTTCGATCGTTCCACCCAGTCCGCTGTACGCGTCCCTCTTTTTCTTCTCTTTTCTTCTTTCATCCTCACTCTCTCCAGGCGACGGAACTCCCTCATCCTCAAAGTGCTCTCATTGCATCTCTTCTGGCAGTGAATGCATCTTCACCGAATCTACAAAGGTGGGCCTCTTCCTCTTGATCCACGGGCCCCTCCGGATTGAACCATCCGCCCTCTATACTCAGACCCGAGGCCCTCCGAAACGGTGAATTTCCTCTCGCTATCTTGTCTTCGTCCTTACAAACTTCCCTTCCCGTAAAGTTACGTCGATAGCCTCGAAACGCGCCTAGAAAAGATGGAGGGGATGCTATCGCGTGTATGTTGCCACCATTGCCGAGCGTCCGGCCCCTCACATTTCCCGTCCAGCTCTACCCAGATGGCGATTTCTCGCAAGAGATGGAGCTTGATGGTTGGGCCCGTAGCTTTCAACCCGAGTCGCCCGAAAGCCAAGCTTCTCCGAAGGTCGCCCCCTCCTCCAAAGATAGTTCCCCCTTGCAGCCACATCTCCCCTCTCCCAAGACACCTGGAGGCTACAGCGATGACTCTGCGTACGACAGCGACACGGATACTTCCGGCGAACAAGATGACGTTGTACACCATCTCAGAAAGCTTTGTCTCACACCCAATCCTCGAAGATACTTTGGAAAATCCAGTGGCGTTTCACTTCTGCGTTCCGTCATGTCCGCCAAGTCTAAGGCCACCAATGCCGAGTCACCAGGTGTGGACCCCGAAACACGCATCCACCGCAGGCACGATTTCTGGAATCTTCGTCCAGTGAGTCTTCGACATTCGGTCACCCTGTTTTCGCTTCTCCTGACCGACCTTAGTGGGAACGTGACCGCGTTCGGTCTGTCCAGCGAGATTATGAATTTCCTGAGCCAGATCTTCTTGCCAATTTGATCGCAATTTACTTTACCAACCTGGCACCAATGCTACCATTGCTCCATCGACCAACGTTCATGAAAGCTTTCAACAATGGTTTGCACCTACAGGATAATAAATTCGGTGCAATCGTCTTACTCGTCTGCGCAACCGCGTCGAGGTATTCCGATGACCCCAGAACTCTCCTCGATGGCGGCCACTTGCACTCCGCAGGTTGGAAGTGGTTTAACCAAGTTGAGCCCTTCACAAATAATGTTTTGTCTGGGCCCGAGCTCTATGACCTCCAAGTTGCTGCCGTGAGTCTACCGACCACTTCGGTCAACCTGCGTCCCCATGCTGACCCGCCGACGCCATAGCTTGCCGGAATATATATCCACGGTACACTTCCGCCCCACGAAGCCTGGATATTTGTCGGCATTGGTCTGCGACTAGCCCAGGATGTCGGCGCTCATCGCCGGCGATCTCATCATGGACGTCCAACAGTCGAGGACGAACTCGTGAAGCGCGCATTTTGGTACGCATTGTCGCCAACACACTTCCTAGCCGTGTTCAAATTGGACGTGATAGGGTATTGCTTATGTTCGATATTTGGACAAGCTCGTACCTTGGTCGTCCTTGCGCAATTTCAGAAGAAAAGTGAGCTTCATTTTGTTTTTCAGCTACAGTTGTGCATTCTGATCTGATTCGATCTTGAGTCATGATGTTGATCTTCCTGTCGAATGTGATGACGAATACTGGGAAAATGATGATCCTTCCCTGGCATTCAAGCAGCCTCCCGGAAAGCCCAGTCAGGTCTCATACTTCAATCACCTGATCAAGATCAGTCTGCTACATTCACACGCTCTTCGTACAATTGTCAGTTCTCTGACTTGATCCACCGATCAATTCTCATCAGAGGTCGTCTGCAGTACTCTCTCAACAAATACAGGCTCGTGATGGGCCCTCGTGAAAAGGGTTGGGAAGAGCTTACTGTCACATCACTTGACTCTGCTCTTAACAGCTGGTTCGACTCGATTCCCGATCATCGTAGGTCCGTCCGTATCGTCGCTTTACGTGTGCTTATCCCACACGGTGCAGTACGTTGGGATCCGGAACGGGAGGACCGAACCTTCTTCGTTCAGTCTGCAGCCTTGCGTGCCGCGTTTTACTTTATTCAGATCACCATACATCGCCCGTTCATTCCTTCTGTCCGGAAAGAGAGCTCCCTGTCTTTCCCCGCACTTGCGATATGTGCAAGCGCTGCTCGTGCTTGTAGTCATGTTACTGATGCCCTACGGAAGAGGTACCCGGCCTCGACTACTCCGAATATCCTCGTGCGCCTTTCCCATCGGTTCTTCTCCTCATGCTAAGCATTCCGATAGCTCCCCGCTTTCGTCGCAGGCGTCATTTTACTTATGAGCTTATGGGGTGCGAAGAGAACCGGCACGTCCCCTGACCCGGAGAGGGAGATGCAGGATGTACGCAAGTGTATGAAGTTGCTAGAGTGTGCAGAGTCTCGATGGCCTGTTGCTGGGCGGCTTCGGTGTGTTTGTCTGATTTGGTTCTGTCATGGATACTGACTGCCGTCGCCACAGCGACGTGCTCACCGACCTGACTGCTGCTGGTGATCTCACGGTTCCTGCAGACAGTCCGCCTTCAAACAAGCGCGAACGCGAAGATTCCGATGATGAGAGTCCACAACTGCGTTCGACATCTCAGGCACAAACTCCTCGACTGCATCAGCCGATGTCGATTAGCTCTGCGACTTATCCGCCCCTAGCGAAGGTGGAGTTTGACAACGCAACCCTTAGCGTATCTGCAGGACCGCGTGATGAATCTACCAAGCTTCCTATAGTGTCGACAATATCTTCGGCAGTGCCTTTTGCTGCAGTGAAACATGAAGTACAGCCCGTCATGTTCGGCCAAAGCGTCCCTCCCGCACCCGCACCGACCGAGAAAGTTGATCCAATGCTTGTTCCCCAGCCGTATCGCGGGAGTTATGTGCCGCTTGGTGGGTCAAGCGGGCTTGGTCGTGCATCTCCCGCAATGGAGCCCTCTGCCCCTGTGTCGGCCCCCGAATTTGCGTCTTTCGGATCTACACCCCCACCGTCTGCAACGGCAGCCTTCACGACTCCGCCAACGATGTATGGTAACAGCAATCGGACCCTGCCGTCATCTACGGCATTCGGAGGAGCACCGTTATCCGGCATGAGCGTATTTCCGGGAACAAACGGATTGTATGACTACTCAACATCCACACCCCCACTCGCGTCTGCGTCAGTATCCAGTAGCGCGAGTTCGCCGCAGAATGGCTTTCAACCTGTACCAGACTTTAATGCCGATGCTAGTGATGGCGTTTTCGACATGACTGGGATGAACATGGCATTTGGCGGCTACGGCGTACCGGTAGCGGAAAAGGAAGCGATGCTACGGCATTTTGCACCCGCGTTGCATCAAGATGGGCAGATTGGTGTCGATCGGGATACGATGATGATGTGGTCGACGATGCCATCTAGCTACGAGTGCGTACAGACTCTGCCTTTTACTTGCGATGAGGCTAATATGGTGCACGAAGGACGCAAGATTGGGAAACGTACCTGATGAACATGTTAGGCCTTTCCAATACCAATGCTGTAGATCCTGGCACTGGAATGGACGCCCGTGGGGTAGGAAGGTTTTCATGATGGGGAGGATGAGATGTATGGACGATGAGCGGATCTCGTTGTATTTTGTATTCTAAGGGTGGGTTTCGTCGTTTATCGGTTTGATGTTATGTAGTACCTCCCGCGCCCGCTAACCCACTTCTTGATTCAGCCCTTGTACCATTAATCAGATGTTGTCTTTTCTAATTTTCAGCCCTTTCCATCCGAAGTTATGGTGTTGTTATCATGTTCGTAGAGTACGCCCTTGTCCGTTGTCGTTCAATTTCCTCTGCTCTAACAAAGTGTATTGATGTAGTGCTGGTCTGGTAGGTCGCTGTACCAAGACCATCACTTGACCGCAACAAAGGCTACTCTACTACTACTGCCCATTCTTAGTGACATTGGTGGCCTTCGAATGCGAAGTCCAATTGCTAGTGTTGGTCGCTGATCACAAGGTCAACAAAAATACATTGTTTTTGCCATCCGTTCATGAGCTTGTCGAAAGCCATTCTGAAACTGATTCTCAGGATTAGGTCCCGCTCCTTCAGGACCAGTGGTATCGGTCACGATGTCGGAATCGAACAGTTGTCGGCCCTGCTGCGGGTCGTAATGATTCTTGGCACGCTCACACACGTTGTGTGCGTCTAGTTTAGGTGCGCGGGGGGGGGGGGGGGAGCGGCGTCAGTTCACGTGTGCGTGAACATGAGATGGGAAAGGACACTTACAGTACACGGGGGCGGGGACCGAGACGGAACGCGTGCAGCGCGCGTAAACGTGGCATAGAGCAAACGAGAGCGATTGAAGGCCGTCGGGCCTGTGGCAACACGCGCACGAAGGGCAAGCGTTATCTCAGCGACTGTACACGAGCATACCCCGTGATGAGAGGATGGAACGACGTACGTGAAGTTGTTCTCGTCAAGGAGGACATTATAGTGCGCGGGCCTGCTCGTCCCGAGCAGCCCGGAGTGGCTGCAGAGGTAGTAATCCCACTCGACCGGACTCACGACGTCCGTGTCGATGACCGTGCCGGCGGGACAGTTCCCGCTGCGATCGGCCTGCATGGGATTGGTGGGGAAGAAAACCACCTTGTGATATTTCCCAACGATCACCAGTGTGATTGTCGGGTTGAAACCCAGCTTCTCGCTCGCGCCTGTGGTCGGGGAAAAAGTCGTGTCGGATCGTTTTGGAGAGGGAACGAGCAAGACGCACTTCTTACAAGCCTGAGTTCTTCGTTGATGATGGATGAGAACTCGCCTTCGGACACGCCGTCTGGAGGAGACATGCATCGATCGGAATGCGCGCTGGACAGTAATCGAATCACGGACCGCGATAAAGCAAAATGCGTTTGGGAAACGTTCCCATTGAAGCCTTATATTGCTCGAAGATGTGCTGGCGTCTGTTCAGCAATCGTCATTTGGCGGCTCAGACACACACCAAACACATGTTCTCCATATCCTCGATGAGCTCCCGATGGGAGTCCTGCACCCCAATCCTTGAGACATATTTGGACCCGTGGGCGTCCACACTCCCGACGAGGGAGGTGAACGAGGGACGACCTCGGGACCCAGGGGGGGGGTGAGTGAGATCCGCTCCTGGTGAGTACAGCTTGGTTGAGCGGAGTGGGGCGTCATCGTGCGAAAGTACTACCTATGACCATAGTCGGGTTTGCGGGATCTGTGAGGAAAGACACGTCTTGAGGATCCAGTATGAGGTTCGTGCCGCCAAGTTTCACGTTGATTCTGACAGAACTGTGAGTAAACAGTATATGTGTTTACATCAGGGTGCCCACTTCAAAGTGATATTGGCGTAGTATTGTTCCCTTGCACGGTAGCACTTGGCTGCTTTCATACACTGGGTGGAAATTCCCGCCTGCGCGAGATGATCAGTTTGCAGAAAGCTGACATAGACGAACGTACGGAAACGTCGCCGAAACTGCGAAGACACAAGGATATGATCATCAAAATCAGTTATGACTCGTACAGACAATAGGCAAGTACTGTTTGATGGCGGTGTAGATGTCGTTTCCGCCGTCTGGAAGGATAGCGACTATCAATGTTGGTGGGGCGTTTGACACCCGTTGGCATTCTTCGCAGGCACGACGAAGTTGCTGCGGGGGACTTAACCAACCATGAACAAGACAAATGGCAAAAAATGACGCACGTGAGCAATAATCCCTTGACCATTTTCCCGTCTTATGAGCGCCGGTCGGCGGTTGATGTTGATGCCTACCAGGGATAAGTATGACGAGTAGTCGTCAAACTTGAATGACCTTACCGACTTTCCCACAAGCCTTCTCCAAACCAGAGACCATCTCGTCTGCGGTTCTCTCGTTGAACCTCCGAAAATTCTCGTAAATGATCACTATCCAATGTGGAACTTGGACAGGCTTGAACATGCGTTTCTCGATCCTTCGGAAGTGCGCGTTATCACGTGGGTACAGGGCAGTCAGGATGAAATACTGAACACACATATTCCATACTCCGGTTCCAGGTGGCTTTATGCAAGGACGTAAATCCTTCGCGTCCTCTGAGAATGAGAAAACGGCGTACTACGCTAGGCTGCCTAGATTCCGGGTGATATTTGAGCGTCGGTGCTCTGATGATCCGGGCGTTGAGCTCCACGAGGTCATTCGAAATTTCCATGCCAAACTGGCGAATATAGTCTGATTGCCCATATCGCAGTACCTATTGGTGCACTATATGAGAATGCAAGTAAACGCCCAGGTTCAAACGTACAGTCAGGCCATTTCGAATCCGTGCTTCGCGTTCGTGAGGGGGCATCGTTGAAAACTCAAGTATGGAACGAATCTTGTTTTGGGGTATCTGCCTCCGAACTAGCTGACCTGGCGGAACTGCGCACAGCTCTAATGGAATAACCGCTTTGGTGGAGAGCTACAAGATGTGAGTGCGTGAGAGGAGGAATGAATGCCGTACAGACCTCCACACATATCAGATCCGGATATTGCAGTTGTATGTTCAACTGGTCCTGGTAATACTCCATGACTGTCATAGTTTCTCCGCCCTCTATCTCGAACCTTCGAGTTCTTGCACTCTCCCTGGTCAATCCGTAGACCAGACGCCGTCTATTGGGATCTACTGTGTGGTAAGAAGTAGTGATTTTGAGTCCTTTAATAAACTGTTGGAGCCGGACACGCTCGCGGTCAGGAAGCCCGTGCAGGGGGGCGAGGACTTCTGGGCTCCCAGGCCTCTCCAGGAACTCAAGGGCTAAGTCAATCAGTTTCCCCGGCCTATACATAGGGCCAGTCGAAATGTCGAGATTGATTAGTATTCGATCGATGGAGGGTCGCACGGATTGAAAATATCCGCGCCATAGGACCATGCCTCCACCGATGGTACGTGTTTCGTGGTCGGTGAAAAAGGACTTCTTGTTATAAGGGTATCTCATACTTGGTTCCATACGGATGACAACATTCAACGCCTGATGAGGAGCGTGAATGATGAGCATGCTTTAAATAAAAAGGGAGCCCCGCACCATTATGGCCGTTAATACCGAGTTGTCGTGACTTTGTTCGCCTCTCACGAAGCGTTGGAGAACTCTGCGAGTCCAATGAGCACACCATTTATCCATTTAGGAACGACACTCACTCAGGGTTGATGGAAGCCACTTGAGTCAGGCGAACTGTGAATTCCTGACGTGGTCGACCGCCCTCGACCGGCGAGGGGGAGCCGAGAGGTACTACATACTGTGAAAGAGGCAACAAGTTGAATCGGAGGTTGAATGTCCTCCTACTAGTATAACACTTACCTCCCGGGCGCCGTTTTCGAATTCGAGGTCGAACGACGTGAATAGGTTCTTGCGCCCGTCGTACACACCAGGTTGTGCAGAAAGGCGGTCTTCGACCTGTGTTTGCAAAGCATTGATGATCTCAACATTCTTCTCTATTTTCCGCTTGTCGTTGGGGGGTAAGATGACTAGAATAGATAAATGGTAAGCGGTCTGGTGGCCTTCCCTCGAGTCCAAAGAACCACATATACTGACCGACTGTATCAGTTCCATGGACAAACAGGGGATAAGTCACATCGCGCTGTAGAAGGAATGCACGACATGCCATCGTATTGATACAGGTTTCCTTGGCTGAGCTTGACTGCGACGTGGTTGCTCCGCAGCCTAATTGGCCGTCCGGCGTTGCCATAGCCAGGGCGTTTGACGCCGATGGCTTCGACATGGGCGGCTGGTAGGGCGGGTTCAGGGCCTGCAGACAATGGTGGGCCGCCTGCAGGCAGAGCACCACCCCGGGCCCGAGCCCCCCAGCCGCGTGCAGCACTGTCAGCACGACCACGACCGCTACCACGATCGCTACCACCACGGAAACCACCGCGGCCACTGCCACGCCAACCACCTCGGTCGCCGCCGCGGCTAACACCGCGGCCACCACGTTCGCCTCCACGACCGCCTCCACGACCGCCTCGGCCACGACCAGCATCTGGGAAAGCTGTCCTGGGAGGCATTCGACTCTGATATGTGCGGGGGTATGGGAATTGTAAAGAGGATACCTACGAACAGAGTCGAGGGAAACGCAAGTTTATATCCCGGGGACCTGGCCGCAGCAAAGCTATCGTCGGACTGTCATTCGAGGAAGGTGGGTCAGTCCACCTGAAGACCTCGTTCTGCGAAATGCTACTGCGGAGACCGGTCCCTGGAAGTAATGCTCTCTCGTTTCATAGAGGACCGAATCAGTTGACTTCCAAGGTGCCACCGCGCAGAGAGTACGTGACTGCGGACTCATGAGGCACAGCGGCAACAAGATCTTTTCCGATTTTGTTGCGCAGGTCTACTTTGCATGCCTCGTTAGTAGGCCTGGTTCGTTTCCGCAGGGGCGGAACACGATTGGGTCCACCGTATCATCCAGTCCGAACCGTAACCCTCAGCAAGAGGGTCCCAATTCCTTGCCCATACACGGTTGGATAGCATCAGTAGGACGTTGTGATACTGTATCCGGATATGGGGCTTCAAAGTCGAGATATTTGGATTTTTGAGTGGTTTTGGACAGGCAAGCACGTCATCCGGGAAAGTATTAATTTCTAAGAAATTGGTTTAGACAGGCGCAAAGAAGAAAGTTGCTGCGGGACCTGACTGACTGGAGGTTGACAGCAGCCGCAGCAGCCGCTATGGCATAAGGAGAATACAACAAGTTACCCTAGCCGTAGCCGTAGCCGTGCAATAAGTGGCGGAGGCGGTTGGCGTAATTCTCAGTCTTCCGCGCAATGGCTGATGAGGTGCGACTGAATGTTTCGCAGTCGCAGTAGATGCCACTACAATTGTCGCAAGTGTCGTCGACAGCTCTTGTATGAGCCTGGCCATAGGCTGGACCGCCCATGACGAGAGTTGCCCTGGAGTCATCGGTGGGATAGCCTAGAGTGCTGATCTCTTGATTGGGTGTAGCGAAGAGATTGGGGACCACAATCTGGTATCGCACTTACGAAGACTTGAAACAAAAGCAGGGCCAGAAGAGTTGAGGGCAGGGTTCAAATGATCGGTAGTATGCTGGCTGGGTCAGGGGGAATATACCTTAGTAGTGTGTCGGCTCTATGAGACAGATTTAAGTCACTATGACAAACATCGCGAGTGGCTATACTTGCGGAAAGGGACACCGGCAGGATGTCTTTGGGAAAGATTGACGTGTTTCAATCGACCATTCGAACGGGAAAAGGCAAGGAAAGGAGATCCCAGCCGCTTGGAGGGAAATCATGGGATGACAAGAACGGGAGCCGAGGAAAAAAAATCATGGTCCCCCATGAAAGAATGACGACCGTTGTGCTCTGAGTATGGAGGTGGTCGGGCCAGGGCCTGGTGCGGATGGCAACACTGTTCAATTTCCGAGACGGACCCACGCTTGCAGAGCGGATGGATGATTCTAACGATGCTCGGAGGAAGTCCTGGCTGCGAAGGGGAATGGTGATGGTGGTGGCGGCGTATTCAAATGGCCAGTGGGGCGCCTCTGGCATCCGAGTCGGCCATTACAGCTTGACGTCGCGAGTCTCGGACAATGAGAGGTCGGTTTACACACCGCCGTAACACGCTTTCCAGGAGGCGCACCGTCTACGTTCGGGGCAAAGCCGGTACATGTTGGAATAAGAAGAAAAGAGTGTTACAGTAGAGATGAGAAGTGTCGACGGTCCAGGCAGAGCAGGAGCGGACATCCACTTGCTTGCACCGCGCGATGCGATGACCAAAGAACATCTGCGACTGGGTAAAGAACCACAGCCGGGATTCGTTGGTCATCTCATCAACCACGGACAAGCGTCGTTTTGTCTGCTCCTGCTCACAATGCGTATATAAAGCATGCATAAGTCTGAAAATGAGTGAATGAACATGATTGATTCTAATGGGCAGTGGAACTGTCACTGTGTTGTATCTGGGCAACAAACTATCTCAACAATAGGTATAATTCAATGAAGACAGTCCTAAGTAATGTTTTGAGATGGACCATTAAACCATTGCTACGCGTCTGCGAGCACTTTGACACTTGATCAAGTATGGAACGAATCTTGTTTTGGGGTATCTGTGTCCGAGTGGTCGATATATGGGGCCCAGAGCCGAGGGGCACCGCTCGAGAACTGCAAAGGTTCTGAGTCAATGTGAGAGGATGTACGAAAGGATGCACAGACCTCCGCGCATACTATAGTATTGCGCGTTGAAGTCACTTGGTGGCATGAGCAGCGGGCTCCGGGTCTAAATGACCTCAAGCGTGAGGTCATCCTGTCAAGACGCACTCATAGAATCGGCTCACATACTGTCACCCATAAGCATGCGGCCGATAGCAGGTCACATGGGTGGGATAGATTGTGCTTGGAATAGTTCCTGAGCCCAGTCGGTCAGGGACCAGACCGGGTCGGAAGTGGGCCTTTCGGAGTGGGGGAGGGTATAGAAAGCCTGTCCCGAAGGGTGAATAAAGGTTGCAATCAATAGAGAGGCAAACGTACAACCATTAAGATCACAGTAGGGGGGGGGGATGGTGGCGAGTCGCCATCCTTTCCAAGTTGCTTTGCTTAGACTGGGCTTGATCGGTTCGCGACGGAATATAATCAGGCGGGTAGCCTGATATCGTATGATCGAATGGCCTGCTGCGCACAGCGGCAGACGATTTTGGAATCTCGTGATGGAAGAGCGCATGTGTATGTGACTGGATATGAGGAGGGAGGGGGCCGTGCAGTTTAGGCTCGGGCGACTGGTGAGGAGAACGGAGAACGGAAGGCGTTCAATGTGGACCGAAAGCACCGATACAATGAATGAGGTCGCATCGAGGGCATACAAGAGAAAGCGTTAGGAGCTGACGACGCCTAGTACTGACAAGGGCCTTGGGAATGACCGAGGGAGAAAGTTTTGAAAGTCATGTCCACGAGATGACGATGTGCTTTTGTATCTGAGGGAAGTGGTGGTATCAAGGCTCAACACTGGCCGTAGCGGGGACTGCGGCGCCGCTGGTCGAACCCGTGCGATGCGGACTGCGTTTGACTGCGATGCGATCATCGAGTATCCTCGAGTCGAGTCGAGTCAGTACTACCACAGTTATGGCTAATACCCCCTCTTCACTCTTCGCAGCTTTTTCGCAGCCAGTGTCCAACTTTCCAGGGTGTCGGTGTCCCACTGGCTTTTTCAGACAGCAAATCGGATGTAAAAACGGAGCGACTCGTCAGAACTGTCCCAAAGTTCAGTGCGTGCGATGAATATCGCGCCATTTGGTGACGCTCAGGATAGAGTTTTCCTACGACTCGGGTGAAAGCTTTCGACAATCAATCCGCAGTTCTGCGCCAGACACGCAACTTTCTACTGCTTCGAGCGGTACCCCTAGCCCAAGTACATCAATTCCGCCGTGTCCAACTCTGACAACGTTCTGGGTTGGGGGTTGTGGTCGGCTTCACATGCTAATGAGCAACGTTCAGTTTGGTCGTTCTCCACTATAAAAAGTGATCCGCACAATCTAACGATTCTAGAACGCGGTGGCGAGTTCGGGAGAACAGGGAAACGGAAGGATCGAGGCAGAATAAGTGGGCGCCACCACGACCGTGGTGCCAGGTTCCATGATGAAAGGAAAGATGGAGGCCTTGAAGCTTGAACCAAACAAGAAACATAAAGAGCTCGGGGAAGAACTGCATTCTTTCGCTTTCGCTTTTCAAGGAGGTATACATACGTACATTGTCCAATACCAGAATAGCAACCAAACTCACAATAGTACCCCTTGACGCAAAATCTTCTCGTCTGAACAGTTGTCAAAGCGAGACTGGAAAGGTTTCGGTGAAATGTCCCAGTCGCGGCCTACGGAAACCCTTGTTCTTCACTGGTACCTTCAAATAGCTCGCTGGCAGACCGAACCTGACGGGAAACGGTCATTGAATCCAGAGTAGAGGAATGCTTTCTAGCGTGCTTTGGCGATGAGGTCAAAGAGAGGGACGAGGGAGAAACATCGTTCAGAGATGTCGCACAGAGATCACACCCGGTACATTCGGTTGGCGGAGTAGAGTAACATGTGCCGGGGTTTGCCGAGCGAGCGGAAACTTGGGATTGGCCATTGATGAACGAGGAAGCGACCGAGGCTTGCGTTATCACATCACCTAACAAATCCATTCGACTCATCTCACATCGATATGATACACAAGACATAGTTCACAACCTATAGATATCATTTCAAATCAACCATGTTCAAATTCTCCAAAGCTGTCCCAGAGGGAGCGCGGTCGAATGTTCGGATGCGTGATATTCTCGTGGTCTTCTCGCTCAATTTCGACGGGAGATAATATCTTCGTCCATGGCCCACTGGCGTCAATGGTGGTGCGTTGGATCGATCCCCGTGGCACATCTTGTCGAAAGAATACTGCCATGACCTCGGAACCCTTCGCGAACCGAGCCCGCAAGTCCTCCGGCACGTCCGTCGCGTTAAGCTCGCCACATATCGTGTCCAAAACGCCTTTCACCTCCTCGACCTTGAGCGATACGTCCGGGCCGATTTCACGTTTTCGGAGCTTTCGCAAGAGGGGAAGGGCATTGGTCAACAGGTTTGCGCCCACGGCGAGCTGCAGGTGGTCCTTATTTTGATACCACCTCTCGACATCGGCGGAGAAAACCCCAAGTTGGCGTTGGAGAAGTGAAGACGCCTCGGGGAGGGAACACTGCCACCTGCCATTTCTCCACATAACGGCAATCAGCGCCTGAACGCAATGGGCACGGAGCGCGATCAGAGGATCGAAATCCGTTGTCATGCTCATCGCCACGCCCCATGTTTCCGTTGAAAGTGGGCCCCATGGATCGTCCGTCACCTTGCCCCACTGGTCCCATATTGCCCTAAAATGACGATCGACGGTACGGGGAAAGCACCAGATAGCTCTGAGACACGTGGTAAGACGTTCTCTTCGATATTCTTCAGGGAGGAGACCGGTCCTTGCGCACGTCGCGAACAGTTTGTCAGCGACCGTCTTGGTGAATGGCTCCAATTCCCCCCAGACTCCCGCGGAGTGATGGCGTGAGTTAAAAAGTTCCGGAAGCCCATCAAGGAACCACTCCCACTCGTGGTCTTCATCCAGGACTCCTATCATCCAATGAAGTGCACGGGCCTCGGCCTTCGAGGTGAATTTACTGGCAGTTTCTTCAAGCGCTCGGCGCATGCCCCGCCAAATCTTGGCTTGGCGCTTGTGAATGGTTTTCTTCACGTCCTCAGTTCGCCGGCGTAGACAAAGTACAAGTAGAGGCACGGCCTCTATGAAGAACCAAACGATTGCCGTAAGTGGAGTTTGGTATGGGGAGTTGTGAAAGCATAGTGGCATGATGGTAAGCAGGAAGTATATCAGATCTCCGAGCACGATCAACGTAAGGAAAGAAAAGGCGACGATGTGATTGATGTTGAGGAGGAAGTCGACGAGTCCTACGCTAAAAAGAAGAATCGATGCGTGCAGGAGTACTGGAAGAACTTCTACCGCCGCTGGAAGCGCAAATATCTCCACGCCGTTCGCGAAAAATGCACGAATCCGCGCCCGCTTCGAAGGGCCGTACGGTCCATCTGCAACCTGCACGTATCTCTGGGTCCATTGTTGCATAAGGGTCGCACACAGCGCGGAGAACAAGCTCAGGGTGAGGCTTGTGAACCACAATGTGTTCACGCGCACGGCAGAAGCGGTGGGTTGGAAAGGAGATTGGTCAGCAGGCGTCAACGACACCGACAGGGATGTCCCATTTTGGAGCGTAGACAATTGCTGAGATATTTGGGTGAGCAGCTGATTGGTGAGATCGCTTGGATTGGGTTGCAATTGTTGATAATTGACAGCGATTAATGGGGCAACCGTTGCGGAGAAAAGACCGCTCTGACAAAAATTCGAGATGAGTACAATCTCGTGATAAGATTTATAAAGGAGATCTACGTACAAACAACAATACCCCATCTGTATTTGTCTTCCAACGTTGGGCGCGCTCATCGTCAACCATCTTTGCGTGGGAGAGATATAGTCTCCAGATTTTCGCTGATGGATCGCTGTGTATAGTTTGACTGGTAAGACCCGAGTCCATTCGCTGTTGGTCATTCATGACCTGGCCAATTCTTGGCGTCCGGGCACCACTAAACTTATCATCTTGGACTCGGGATGAGCGAGAATAGAGAATAGAATAATCATATTACACACCTTGAGAGACCTTCTCCTCGATGACGGAATCAGTAAAGGGGGGGCTGGCAGCACGGGAAATCGTCGATCCACCAACCCCTCCGATGTCCGAGTGTGAATGCACTGTATACGAGGCAGACATGAGACCCTACTCGTAATGGATACCGGAAAGTAGAACTACGCAGGGGAGACTGTGCGAGCCCATACTCGGGATCGTAATTTCTATCCATATACTGGGGAGAAGGCTAGGGAGAGGATCTGAGCGTGAAGATGGGAAGGGAAGTTGAACGACGGCATAAGGCTACAAACCGCGTTCAAATAGGTGCATAGTTGACGTGGGACCCTCAAGGCTTGTTGTAGTTTTCAGCACTAACTATTTTTGTATGTCATTTCGAGTGCCACTTGATGTGTGGTGGACGACGACTCTCACATGAAATTTGGTTGGGTACAAGCGATCGCAGCGCTGCTCAGTGCGAAATTGAAATTGTGGAGGTGACCTTGCACTTACCATTTTTGGATGTCATTTCGAGTGCAAAATTAAGCAGTCTCTCAACAGATTGCCTTTGACAGTATCTAGGTGCAGCTAAAATATGGGAGCCTAATATTCAGTTCTTGACATGTCGATTTTCGGGTGCTCTGGGCAGTTACTGGCGCTTTGCATCATTGGTATAGATATAAAGACACGCACTAGAATTGCTATAAGCTACAACAATCGGACTACAACAACTGCTATTTTTGGCGTTCAGAGTACAACACCAATCCCTGCCTCAAGACGAAAGTCCGATGCCAGAAAGCACCTTGAATACGTCGTCCTGCCGTTCCCTAAACTCTGGTAGCCGCGTCATAGACAGAGCGAGCGCGTTCACGCGATTAGCAAACGCGACCGCACGGCCCTCCTCACTCCGGCGCCCGCCATCCCCACGAACGTCGTGGCCGGCTCCACGCTCCAGCAAGAGTTGTGCGCGCTCCAGGCGCGGAACAGGCACCTCGCTGCCCTCCTGCGCAAGCCGAATAGCCTCCATCGTGTCCTCCTCCTCTATAAGCGCCGCCTCCCGGCCGATCGCACCCAACTCGCGCATCAGCGGACGCAGCGGCGCGGGGCACTTCGAGAGCGTGAGCGGAATGCCGCGTACGCCAACGACGGCGCCATCCGGTGTGATGGCGCTGGAAGAGACGGCGAGTACGGCGAGCGCGACCGCGCCAAAGTATGCGCGGGGCGGGTCGGACTTGAGCAGCGTCAGCAGGGACGGCGTGCTCGCGAACACGTCGGCCAGCGCTGCGTAGAGGGTCTCGCGGATGAGCTCGATGGCGGGGCTCGTCGTCGTGGCGATCGTCGGCGTCGGGGGGGTCGCGGGAGAGCGCGGAGGGGCGTTGGCGCTCGGCGGGAGCACGTGCGGCGAGCGCGGCCGCGAGCGCGATCGTGATGGTGGTCCCAGGGATGCCTTTCCCGAGAACGCGGGTGCCGTATCGCTGTCGGGCGGTGTGTACGCTGGTGGAGGGACGAAGGACGCCTTTACGCGTACGGTCCCTGGATCCGCCCGCGCGCCGACGTCGATTGCAGCTTGCAGGTCGCTCGCGTAGCGGTCTTGGAAGGAGCGGCGCTGGCTGATCTCGATTGAAATGGAGCGCAGGTCCGCGGCGAGGCGGTTCAAGGTGGGAAGGACGGGCTGGGAGAGGGGAGGCAGACCGCAAATGACCCGCGCGAGGTCGTGCTTGTGCTCTGGCGCAAGGCCCTGGATGGCGGGGACGCAGTCGGACCAGAGTCTGAGGAAGGGGATGAAAACTGTCGGGCAATTGTCGAGGGAGAGGTGGTGCCGTGGGGACGAGTTTCCCATGTGCGGAAGTGGAACGGAAGGGGGGTCGGTGGTGCTTCGCAGTGCGGCGAAATAGAGGGATAATGCGGGGCCTAATGGAATGATGGCCTGGTGAGCATTCTCAGGTTTGGGTAAACGACAGGGCTTGCGACGTACCTGTGATCATCAAATCTCCTTCTGCGCCGCTGAGGACCTCAACGTCCAATAAACGCTCCGCCTTGGCATGGGCGAGGGAGGATTTGAGAAAGTCGTGGAAGGCATCTTGGACGTATTGCTCGACCAGACGGCCCTCCTCGTCGAGTTGCCCGCGCAGAGGCGAAGGCATGGTGAGTGTTCTGTTGTGCGCGCAGTCGTCGCATATGCATTTCTTGACAAGGGCCGGGGGACACAGCCAGATACCACAGCATCCTTTTTTTTTCAGGCGACCAGATATATTATTTGCCTGTCTAGAGATCTAATAACCTTTTCATTCCCTGCCAGACCGCAAAGCTCATAGCGTTCATCGGCACGATTTTGAGATATCCGATGCTGAGTCCCACGAAGAACCCTCTCGCCCCACCGCGTGTCCATATAGCGCGCACTGTCTCTCCCCAGCGTAGCCAGCGACCTGGCTGCGTCAACCCTCCAACCTGCATCCGTCGGCGCACCACCTCGAAAGGGTAAGAAACTGTCTGCGCGAGGGCACCCGAGAAGGCCCCAATGCCAAGATCTGCCAATGGCGTCGCGCGTGGGCGACCGTTTGGTCCAACCGGAACGAAGGCCGCGCGCAAGTACCCCCATGTGAGGAATGCGGTGCCGGCGTATGGAACGATGCCGACCAAGCTCACTGTGAAGCCACGATAGAATTTGAGGAGGGGGAAGGTGTGAAAGAGCTCGCGGGTTATTGGCACCGCGGATGGTTGCGCCGAGCCTTCCGCGTAGATGAGGCGTGCAGTACGGAGGCAGGACGGGCGCATGGGCTTGCCAGATGCCGAACCGTGTATCGTATCAAATGCCATACGCACACGTAGAAGCTCGAGCGGGTAGGTGAAAAGGACAGAAATTGCGCCTTTGCGGAAAAAAAAAAGATATGAGCAAGGACGGACGCGCGCATCGCAATTCCATACACACCCGAAATGGCGCCTGCGGAGAATCGTCGAATGTTTGTTTCATGTGCACGAGTCGGCATCAACAACTACATTGTCGACAAGATCAGAAATGGGATTTGAAAGCGAGAAAGCGAGCGATACATCATGCACTTGATCATATGCCATAAATTTGACGGCTGCGTACGGGAAGATACGCAACAGGGTCACCGAATGACCTTGAAAAAGCCCTAAAACGCCCGTGTCTCTGTATATTCGCATTCCAGCGCGAAAGGCACCACTCCATGTGCCTAGCGGACGCAGTGTCAGCGGAGGATGGGAAAGAGGAACACGCACGCACCAGCATATTTCTGATACTCAGGATTCGAGGCCTGGAAGAGGATCTTGACACGGTCAAGCGGGGCAACGACTGTCTTAGCCTGTGATAATAGACATATGGGATACGTCAGCTAGAGCTTAGGAGGTGCAAGTGACGTGTACAGACGACACATCCAGCAACACCGCCAGCGATGCCGGAGCGAATCACTTGGTCCGCGGTTCTAATATTCGATGCATCAGAGCTCATTCGAATTCAACGCACATGCGCAGTGGGTCCTTGGGTCTGAAGCTGAAGGGACTGAGATATAAATGCGAAATAAAAAAATCTTGATCCGAAGTCAGCGCGGCCAGCTGGATGCTCCGGATGTTCCGGTCCGTTGAATCAAGCTAGTATCATGTGATTCTTCCTGTTTCCTCAACGCCCATATGTCATCCAAGACAAAATCATCAGACGTTAAAGTACTTAAAGGACAGGACGGTGCGCACTGTGCCAGTACGATCAGGTATCACGAAAGCTCTTACATGCGTCGCATCCGAAGCGGAGAATAAGGTCCTCGAATATATTAAACGGGTTCGCATGTGGCAGTTGGGCATGCCCTCCTCCTTCTGACGCCGTTTCATCCCCTTCGACAGATAAACCGCCCGTATGGCGCCGTCGACATCTCCGCCAACCTCAAGGGGGCTATCCCCAAGGCAGCCACGCAGAAGATCCTCCTCACCCTCGCAGACAAAGGCCAAGTCACGCAGAAAACCTACGGTATGCATTTATTATCCGCGTCTTCACGTTCTTTGTTCCGCTACATGTATGCGCAAAATCATCGTCAGGGAAGGCCACCTTCTTCGTCTCCAACCAGGGCCATCTTGATGCACTCCCCGAAAGCAAAATCAAAGCTCTTGCAGAAGAGACAGAGGCGCTGTCGGAGCGCAACAAGGCGCTGGCGGCGGAAATTAAGACCGCTTCGGCAGGTATGTGGGTGTGCCTGGGCCTGCTCCAGATGACGAGGGCGTGGAGGCGCGCATACATACTGCTCATATTGTATGTTGACCCGCGTGACTGGGGGATAATTCGGGTCCGCAGAACTGGCCCGGATCAAAGGCACTCCCACCGACTCGGAACTCGCTACACAGATAGATGAAGCCGAATCCAAGGTGCGCGCCGCGCGCCGTCGCCCTCACTTCTGCTGCAATCACACACTTCTTGATATTGAACAGGTCGCGAAACTCCGCGAACACCTCGAGCCCTTGCGCTCTGGTACGCCGCTCGTCTCAGGTGCAGAGCTCGACACGCTCGATGCCGAGTGGGTCAAGTGGCGTGCCGAGTGGGTGCGACGGAAAAAGGTATTTTACAAGTGCGCCTCTCGATCTCACCTTTCTGGACGAGAATGAACGGCCCATGCGTGCGACTGACCGTGTTTCTTAACGAAAGCTTCTGGGTGCTTGTTTCCGATTCGTTGCCCCCACCCGATGCAGTACAACTCGCGGAGGACCTTGGGATCGAGTATGATACGCTCGAACATCTCGAGTTGGAACGCGGGCCTTTGTGTGCGCCGAAAAATGCTACCAACCGTCGCTGATGCTTTCTCTGTGGTTCCCAGAGCTGAACCTTGTCACTGTTGATCTGTCTCCGCTGCTCACACATACCCGCGATGTCGTGCGAAAGTGTTGATAAACGCGAGGGCTGTATACCTTCCTCGATTGTGATGAAGACACGAATTAGCAACTATGGAAATAATGCTCGTGAATCGTGATACAAATGTGTATAATTTTACAGTGCGCGGCATATGTTGAAAGACAAAGGAGACGGGGAGGAATGATACAAGGCGTTTGAGCAGAGCAGAAAATCGTGGCACATCGAAGTATCGCACGGCGAGAGAGTGAAAGGTCCGTCGGGAACTAGGTGGTTGAGAAAAGCGAAGCTGGCGCTGAAACCGAAAGCCAGCGGGCGAGCGCACTGCTTCTCTATTCCAATTCAAATAAGATCGCAGCATCGCGTGCAGCCGATCAACCATAGAATACCCTGCGAGGAAAGCCTGTCGTCAGCACAAGTGGGTTCTGGTGAACTAGAGACGACGAGGGATGGCTCACCCTCGTGCGGTCGTTGAGATCGGCTTGAAATCGGACCGGCCGGAATCGACAAAGTGAGCGAGCACATCAGCCCAGTCGCTCCGCTCGTCCCACGAGATCTTTGCAGGTGGATCGACTTCGACCGGCATCACCTGGCTCACCGCGCCGCACTGGATCAGCACGACAGCGGTGCCGATCCCGCCTGCGCGCCGGCAACGCTCCTCGCGGCGCTGGATGTCTGCCGCAACAAGTGGGTCACGGGAAGTGACGTATGTGCGTGGCACGATGTGTGTGCCCTTGACGACGAACCTGTGGGTACAGGGGTATGAGCGAATGAGGGTCGCAGGAAATGGGGCGAAAAAGACGCACTGCCTGTGAGGGTCGCTCGACGGACGGGGGGTGAGCTCTATGAGAAGGGCCGACTGGCGCACGTTGGACGGTACGCGTTTGAGCTGGAGTGCCTGGAAACCGGCCCAGCCGAGGAGGTTTGTGTGCTGGGAGGTGAAGCGGCGGAGGAGTTTGGCGATGTTTTCGTCCGGGTAATCGGCACTGATGGGCTGTTGCTTTGTGGAGGCGACTTGGGCGATGGTGTGTTGGCAGATCGCTTTGTGCGATGGCCAGTGAGTTTTCTGGCACTCTGGGGACTGCGAGAGAAAAGAGAGAGGTCAATTGTCGGGACCGATGGCAAAGAGTGGTGGGAAAACTCACACAGTAACTTGTGGTCATCTGTAATGACGTCAGAGAGGGTGGGGTTAGCTTACAGCCATATCCTCAAGGCGATATCAAGCGACGTACGCAACCACCACAGAGGCGGAACGGTCTGATTGTGGGCTGCTCTACGGACCCACAGGTGTCGCACATGCGGATGCCCCTTTGCCGGTGACCGTGACTCGGAGGGGTGTGGTAGTTTGCGGCGGCGGGGGTGGCGTAGTACGTCGTCATATCGCGAAACTATGAAATTACTCTGAAATAGGGGGGCAAAGAGACAAAGGTTGGGAAACTTGTGGATGACTCGAAGATTCGATGACTCGCACTGGTCATAGCGTGGAGTGTTTTATACGCACGAGATCCTTAAGGTAAGGGCACCCAGATTCTTCCGCCATGCGCTCCAACACAAAAAGCGAGATGCAGAGCGAGATGAATCATCGCTACGCACTTTTTGTTTTTTTTTTGTTTTTGTTTCGTGCAGACGCCCACACCAAGGACGACGACGTGCATTCCCATGTGAGAGTAGACAATAACGCGGACGAGTGAGACATCGCGCGTGAGCCGAGGCAAGACAAAAAGGACTGCGAATACAGCAGGCTTCGATACCGAGAACGGAAGGAACGAGGCGCCCGCGTGAGTGAAAGACAATTGGGCACCGTGCCGCCCTTGACCCTCCTCGTACACACCCTCATAGCTGCCTCTTATTATTCTCGCCTTCTCCTAGCCATATCGATGACCTTCGTAATGTATCCCTTCTGCGCGTACTTTGCCTCAAACACAATAGAACTCCTCCGTGAAAACTCACTAACGGGCCCGGTGCTCGAACTCACTAAGCCCGAATCACCGGTCCAATTTACAGGGAATGCCCCTCCCCTGTATTATTGTGTTGACTCGTCGCCATCGCAACGCTGCTAACAGGCTTTTTCGACCTGTCCTCGTAGTAGACCGGATCCTGCCGATGATCTGGGGCCTTGATATATTGACCGACCGTCGACAGAGTGCTGGTGAGCCCCATGTCCAAACATTTAATCACCGTCCCTGCCCCTTTCAGATCGGCAGCACGTTAAAATAGTGGCGCTCTCGGGAGATCTGATGCCTACGACCTTAGATGGGACATTTAAGTTAGGTTCACTGGGCGTTCCACGAATCCTTTGGCCCAGCTTAGGTGAGGCTTTGATCGTAGATTCCCATTCACTTCACCTGTGAGCTCGTGCGGTGCGGTGACAGGAAAATTCCGGCTGGCAGTTCCGAAGCTGTCCGATCCAACCCGATTTCGGCCGGGGGGGGAAGTGTTTTAGTCATCCCGACAGATTTTTTGATAAGAGATCATCGAGCGGTTATCAGTTTACCACTGCTGCAGGTCAGTTACCAATCCACCCACCCTCCCATACCCCTCAAATATAATTTTAATTCCCACATCTCCCCTTCTACTAGTCAATTCTCCCCGATGGCTCTCCTTCCGCCAAACCATTTCCTCGCACTACCACGTCCAGATGTATTCGTAGGCCCACCCCAAGGTGTAGTTGATACGACAACGCTCGCCGCTCACGACTTTGATGTCGATACCCGCACGGGATTTATGCCACCCGACCCGCCTATTGCGAGGCTGCCCTTGCCATGGGAACCTTGGGAACAGTTACTCGATGAAGCCCAATTTCGACGATTGCAACTCGGTAGCAAGATCGACATTACGGACGAGGAGAAAGCTCGGTCAGAATCATGGCGAGCTTGCGTCATACAGGTCCGTTGCCGTTTGTTCTTTTGGAGCAGCATTTGGTGACGAGAGCGTTACATGTCCATATCCTAGTTACCTTTGTTGCCCACAGCTGACCTGTTCCAATCAGAGTTGCTCCTCCGGCGTGCGCATCACGTACTTGCATGTAACATGCATTTTTATATCCACTCTTTGCCGCCTACCGCCGAGATCCGGATTCCCCCACCCATCGCTGTGCCTCTTTTGGACGTCTGTGTACAGTTGCAACTCCCTCCCGTGATAACCTATTCGGATGTTGTGCTCTACAACTGGGCACTCAAAGTACCATCGGCTGAACCGACGCCAGCCCTCGACAATTTGCGTTGTCTCACCTTGTTCACCGGAATGCGCGACGAGGAAGAGTTCTACCTCGCCAGTGCACGAATTGAGCTGCGTGGTGTTGATGCGCTCGAGATAATGCGCGCTACTATGGACGAACTCTTCATCAGCGACGCCCTTGCTGCCCGCCGCATCACGCGCTACCTCCACAGTCTTGTTCGTGTGGTCGATGACCTGGCGCGGCTCCTACTTGCGGTGCGCGATGGCTGCGATCCGGACGTGTTTTACCACGAAATCCGACCCTGGTTTAACGGTGCCGACTCCAGTTCACGCAAGTGGACATTCGATGGCCTCGACGCGCATCCCGAACTCGCCCTCCCAACCGAGCTCTCGGGTCCGAGCGCCGCGCAGAGTTCGCTCGTCCATGCTATGGACGTCTTTCTCGGAGTCAATCACCCCGCCGATTCCGCACTTTCGTCCTCGCCTACAACGCCTCAAACCCCTTCCGGGTCCCATGTCGAGCCATCGACGTCCGCGCCTGACGCGGCACACGTCCAGTCCGAGGTTCCCTTCCTCGCTCGCATGCGCGCCTACATGCCGCGCCACCACCGCAATTTCTTGCGGCACCTCGGTGCAACCCCGCGCCCTCTTCGCGCTGCGGTGGCGCGGATGGGCGACGTTGCGCTCACGGAGGCTTACAACGCCGCGGTGGACGCTCTCCGTCGCTTCCGCGACGTGCATCTGCGCATCGTGGCGTTGTACATCATCAGTCCATCGCACCGCGGACTCGCTTCCGCTCCTGCTGCGCAGGCAGAAGCCGTCGCCAAAGTGTGCGAGAGCCAGACGAATTCGGGAATGGGGTCGTCGACGAGTCTGCTGCTTGGGACGGGTGGGACCCGTTTGGTCAAGTTCTTGAAAGGCGTGCGCGATCGCACGTCGGAGGCCGCATTCGAGAGCGGCGGACGGTGATATACCACGAGCCATAGACTTTTTTTATATACTATATAGGATGCCTTTATAATAAAAGGGTAGGACGTTGTGTCTCGGCGCCTACTCCCTTCTGTTTCGCAATGCCGTAATTGACGCGAAGTGGTTGTGGTACGGCGCAGACCACCTGGAAGGGCATGGTGGCTACCTACCAGTGGGTCAGCTCTCGGCTGAAAGACTCTTCAGATGCCTGTTCCGGTTCCTTTGCTTCTCAGGTACTGAGAGAGGTGCGTCGGAGACGGTGCGTGACCATACTCATTTCTATCCTTTGCGGAGAAGGCTAGGAACTCGGAGAGAGAATCCGAAGGCGAAGATGGGGAGGGAACGACCAGACCACACATCGCGTTTCAAACTCACTCTCGACTCGAGCAAAGCAAAGCAGGTAAAACATTAGGCACCCAAAGCCCATTATGTAGCGATAAGTCTACAGAAGAATAAGTACGAGTGTAGTGCTGACCTCAGT
Organism: Russula earlei; assembly: GCA_025769875.1. NCBI lineage: Eukaryota > Fungi > Basidiomycota > Agaricomycetes > Russulales > Russulaceae > Russula > Russula earlei. Next base: position 214,821 of record JAGFNK010000015.1, read on the forward strand.
CTTGTGATATCGAACTATTTACAAGTCCGGTCCAGTTTTGTCTGTTTCTGCACCACCGCGGTGGCAGCACGTCCAGCTCAGTAAATAGGATAATTATGGTCGAATAATTCAGATGTTCTACACCACTTTCTTCAAAAGTCGCGGGAGAGGAAAATGACAAGAGGACAACAAGTGCTTAAACTGTGATAAGCCGGTGGTGCAGTGAGGGTCATAATGACCAGTCGCTTGACGGACACATACAGTTGTAGACGTATCGCCTTATGAATGACTCGGCGAGAGACGAGATGCCCGCTGCAGGGTGAACTAAGTGTTACTTTCACTCACAGCATCATTCCTGTCCCTGGCCACGTGCGGGATCCTATTGAGAACAGGCAGCATCCGCCGCATAATCATCCCCAAGCTACGAGAAATGTACCCGCGCTCCCGGGTTCTGCGCTCGAGGTCGTCCACGCGCGTCCAAAGCGCCACAAACGCGTCTTGAAGCTCCTGCGCCGTGCCCGCAGGGTTGAACTTGTTTGCCAGCCCCAGCGTTGTGTACAGCAACTGGTATCGTGGCGCCGCAACATTAAAGGAAGTCGTCCCGACAGGAAGCAGGTCCGTGGCGTCGTTCTCGCGCACATCATCGAGCGTATTCTTGAGGAGGTGTATAAGACTCGCAAGCACCACACTATCCCCGCGATGCATCCATTCCTGCACAACGCCCTCCGGTACGCCAAGGTATTGCGCCAGCGGGCCAGTCCCTCCGCCAGGCAGTGCGGGCGTGGCCGCGAGGCCATGCCGCCATGTCCCTACGAGTATCGCAGCGACGCAGTGTCCGGAATACGCGATGTCCTTGTTGAGGTCCTTTGACACGGACGTCGCCGTTGCCCACGCCTCAAAAGATGCGAAGAGCGGGTCGCTCGCAAAGGCGACGGGCTCGAGGAGGGCCGCGCGAAGGTGACGCAAGACGATCCCCGGGAGGCAGTAGAGCGCCTCGAGGCATACAAGGCGGCGCTTGTGCTCTATGATAGATGATGGAGGTGCGTCAGGTGCCGTGCCACGCGGGCAGAGGAGGTCGAGGATGCGTGCCTCGAGTGGCGAATCGAGCCCTTCGTCACCTATCAAGTGCCCGAGCGCGACTGTGGGTGGCCGGACCGTGGTCGAGCGATAATATCCAGGTATGGCGGCGACGAACTGTTCCAGGTCGTGGTCCTCGTCAAGGACATCGAGAGTCCAAGACAACGCACGTGAAGTCCATTTCCGTGGGCTGCCTCAATGCAATTGCCTCGCGACTACGTGCAAATCCTTGCATGAGACGTCTGGAATGATCATTAAGCTTGAAGATAACCCAGCCATAAAGCTTCCAGACCACGACGCCTGTGTGCTCGTAGATGAACTTGACAATACGCCGCATCAAGTTAAGGCTGAGAATCAGCGTCGTCTGCTGGAACATCCAGAGAAGGTTCGTTAGTGGCGTCTGATAGGGGGAATTTGGGTACACGAGGGGAAGGACTGTGCACAAGAAGTATGCTGATGCTCCGACCGCGACGGCGGAGAGGAGGGAAAATGCTACAGTGTGGTTGATGTTGATCAAGAAGTCAACCAAGCCAGCGAAGAAAAAGAACACAGAGGCATGGAGAAGGGCAGGGAGGGCTTCAACGGCACGTGGAAGACCAAATCGCTCAACACCTTCTGCGAAGAAGGCTCGTATCCGAGCTCTCTTGTAAGTGGCATACCATGGCCGGGAGACTTGGAGATAGCGGCGCACCCACTGTTGCATGAGCGTCGCCAAAAGGGCACAGGTCAAACTTAGCGACAGGCTGAGAAACCATAATATGTTCACACGGACGGCGGAGGTTGATGGTCGAAAAGTCTGACCTGGTAGGGCAAGTGGGATAGAGGGGGGAGTGCCGCTGTTAAGGGTGGCGAGCTGCTGAGAGATCTGAGCAAGTAGGAGAACAGTCACGTCACTCGAGCTAGGCTGCAATTGCTTGTAGCTTTCAATGATGAATGCCGCCACAGTAGCGGAGAAAAGGCCTGTCTGGTATATTTATACAGAGATTAGCGATGGTAAGTTCAAAGAACCGTGCGACGTACAAAGACAAGAATCCCTTCCGTGTCTCCTTTCCAGCTCTCTGCTTGTTCCTTATCGTACTTGTCGGCCTGCGCGAGGTAGACCGAAAATAGGTGATCGGAAGGGTCGCCGTAGTTTCCATCTGCGATTTTTGGATCTGTGAAACCTGCGGGGGCATTCATCTCTTGTGTGGCAGGAAGAGGAAAAGGGGATGCGATGTGCGAGGGAGGTGATTGGGGCTGGTCATGCTGGAGAGCGGGATCATAGGAGGAGTAAGTCGGCAAACGAGAACTTGGACGTGGATCCCGAGATCGTTGATGGTTACTTGTAGAGTCGAACAGGTCATCTTGGGTGGGCTGAGGAGATGCTGTACAGGACAGTCATTAACACGATGAGCGATGGCGGATGATGATATGATTTACCAAGCCGACGGAGATGGGATGATGTGGTTCCCAACTCGATATCTGGGCTGTGTGAGAGCGGTGGAACACGAGGACGAGCAGCCATGTCGTTCAACAATTCAATTCAAGCAGTGAGCAGTCGGTCACAGCTGTGACATGACAACACTCTACTCCAACGGTTACCACTAGCCTCACAGTGAGCAATTGAACAAAGCTGGGTCCAAACAGAACCTTCCCACTATCATGCACCAAAGTGGACGAAATTAACCCAACGCTCCAAAGTCACCCCTTTCTTTCTCCTTAAGTTCATCACAGCGTCCCGAAGTGCCCGAGCGGATCTCTCGTAATATGGTACGTTTGATTCGTCGTTTGAGAACATGGACTTGTAGAAGTGTTCAACCAGATCTGGACCATCAACATCGGCCATTCCCCACATCGTCCCGGCAACGCTTCGGAATCCACAGTATTGGACCGCTGCCGGGAAGTGGAGTTCCTCAGATGCATCTTCTTCCTCCGTCATCTCAGTGGGGTGACAGGCTGAAAGGAATGCGAACTCGGCAGTGGGAGGTCGAGACAGGACGAGGTCAGGTAGTGTCAGTCGCTCACCCCCATGAAGTTTAAGCGACGGATTGCTTAGCCTTCCCGACCAGAGTTCCACATGGCAAGCAAAATGTGCAAATCGGTGATTTTGGAGGCCTTCCACTACACCAGAACGCGTTGCCTTTTTGGATTTGAGAGTCGTCACACTAGTATCGAGACGTTGTACAACCCATGTCTCTTCTAATTCTCGCATAGATCCACCAGGTTGAGGGACGAGAAGTATCGACGGCTTTTTCAGCACTGGCACATCAGATTTTTGGGATGTGATCAGTGCAGACAATGTTGGGGTATATGAAGATATGTACAGGTCTGAGAAATAGTGCTTGACCTTGTCACCAGATGGAATAGGGCCCATAGCATGGAGGGGAAGGGAACAGAAAACGGATGTGGGACACCACCAAACTCGCGACTGTTCTGATATGTTCAGCTTGCGGAGCTCTTGAATGACTGGCCTGCCAACGAGCTCATACAGGCACCTGAGTACCGAGCGTAGCGCCCTCTGATATTGCTTCGATTCGAGGAGGTGCTTTCTTCGGGCGTGGAAGAGCCGACTTCTCAATTCGATGGCACGGTCGTAAAAATCACCGTCCATAGGAATGAGAGAAGGTGAGGTGCGAGGAAGAAGGATGAGGATGTCGGAACGCCATTTGGAATGGTTGATGACGATTACGGGACCATGTAACGCCGCAGCTTGGAGGCTGTGGAATGATGGGGCCGTCAAGAATCTCTCAAAACCCGGCAAGGCTTGGACCTGCAAAATGAGTTTGTTGCGTATTTTGACTAGCCTCCGTCGCTTCACCACGAGGCGATCGAATGTGTCCACTCCTACACCGCCATCGAACTTGGCATCGCTCACCCCGACACGCTGAGAGCCCGACGCTGTCAGCGCCTCAAGTTTCCGATTGATGGCCGCAAATTTCTCAATTAGAGGCGTGTTAATGGCACGAAGATGGTCAATCGAAACAGGGGGTCCAAGCATCTCTGACCAGAGCAGGGCTCTCCCCCGTTCCAGAGTCTCGATGGCAGACATGGGTTGACCAATGTGGATCCGATACGATGCATAGTCCAACGGCAAATTCTCGAAGATATTGCGCGCAGCAACAACATCGAACGGCTGCATTTCAACGGTTGGGAAAAAGAGTAGAGCGTCTTGCATCAAAGAAATGGCCTTCTCGTAAGCGGTCGAGGCGGAGGCGTGACCGGAAATTCGTGCATCCCACGCCCATTGACATGAAATCTGGAAACGGTCATATACACTCGCGTTTCTGTCGTTAACAAATCTGGGGAATCGTTGGACCAATTCGTCAAAGTCCTTTCTGTCACGGAGTAGTCGAAAGCGATAAGAGAGAGAGAAAACAAGCTGCCGAACAACAGCAAGTTGTACCCATTCAGGACACGACATTTCGAGGATGTCCCGATACACGGTAATCGATTCGTTGAGGTACTCGATGTTACTCGTGCGTTCGAAATTGCGGAAGAGGAGAGTGCCCAACGTCACAGCAAAACGAAGCATGAATGGATCGCGATGACGGAATCTTGCATACAGGTCATACAGGACTCGGCAATACTCGATTGCCTGCTGGATGTCCGCGATATCATTAAGGCAATTGATGAATAGAAGTATGTCAAGTCGCGGATCTCGCTCGTTTGACATAACGGGCGGTGTCGAGGACTTTTGAAGGAAGGGTTGTGAGAACGATGAAGGAAGGTCGACGACCTGAAGTTCCCGAGTACTTGAATGAACACCATCCGGGACACCAAATTTATGATGGCGCGTCTTCTCGAGGGCCAGCAAGTGTTGTGTAATAAGATGACGACCTGGATCTTCAAGAGGGGTCGAGGCGAGAAGCACACGAAAGCGGTGAATCTCCCCCTCTATACATTTCGGATGGCCATAGGACGTGAGTCCGATCCTCGCGAAGGAGAATCGGACAGCCAGGTTCATAGCAGCTGACACAAATGAACTCGGGTTGTCCCCCGGGGATCGCGTTGTGATGACGTTGACCAATATGGCCATTGCCTCATTGTAGACGTGATCCCGACAAGTTAGGAAAAAGCGAATGAAAAGTAATTTGGCGAGCACAATGGAAAAGCCATGCGAACCCGGTAGTCGTCTAGTAGCGAGACGCAAGCATTCGATGACTTGATCCGAAGGTTCTACTATCATGACCGTTCCAGCCAAAACTGTGATGGCCTCAATTAGTAGCGTTTCCGGGGCGTTTGAGGCGAGTAGCTCGGTGCAGAGGGCCGTCATCTTATCGACGTTAGCTACCACTTCACCGGAGCCCAGTTCCACCTGAATAGACAACGCTTGTACAAGTGCCGCCGTGACCATATCGCGTCGGACATCGAAGGTCTCAAGCGACAAGTATCGAAGGTACTGAAGGCCCTTAACACAACAATCAACGTCATTGGTCCGCCTGAACCTGTGCGAACGACGAAGAAGGGCGAATTGGAGGGAGAAAAACGTCTTGATGATAATGTCACCGCTTTGGTCCAGGGGAAGAGTGAGGAGGATTGCTTCTGTAAAAAAGAGGACTGCATAGTTCAGGTCATCCTCCCGATCTGACAAAGTATATCGCATGAATTGCGTCTCTGCCAGGGCATGGATGCAGGAACGGCGCCAAGGATGAAACCGAGGTAGTGACAAGCAGAAAGTTTGGAGACGAGAACTATGGTCATCGGTTTCAGGGACAGAGACGGTCAAAGGTGAAAAACCACAAGACATAGTTGCAGGCATCAGAATGCCTCGGAGAGGCCAAGTTTTGGTTTTGAATCGACAGGTGGTGGGTTGCTCGCTTGTGTAATAGTCATCTAGAGTGTGCGGGGGAATGGTCCGCGACTGTTCGGCAAGCGGTCGAGGTGAGGCGAGGGCTGTCACAGAGGAATAGTTAAGTTAAACAGCACGACGGGAATGTCAAGAACGCAGAACTCACTCCTTCGGTACTGGTTTGACATCATAACTACCTTCAGAATTCTCGAACCCTCAGGCTTGTTTGCACTGCAATCATTGGGGAATATCCAATCTTGTTTTTGTCAGCGCAACCTCAACCTATAAGAGGTGTGAGAGACACCCACCATATTGTATTTCCGGCTTCAAACGTTGGAGATAACCCTTCACGACATCTGCCTGGAGTGTTTCCAGTGACTTGTGACATGAACGCAATGACTTTGAAAATGGAAACAGAAGCACATCAACTCACATCTCCGTCCCCAGTTTCCTGGATGAAACCCAGGTCATCATCGTGGACGAGGACCATGTGACTTTCAGGTGCTTGCTACGCGGTGGGCGTTAGAACTGAATATAAGGACAAAAAGCAACGAGTTGCAATTCTCACTTCAGCGAGATACTCTAAAACTCCTTGAAGAGGATCACGGTACTTTGGGAGGTCAGATGATAATGATACCGACTAAAGAATCAAATCGAGAATCTTACATCGGGGACCAGTGGGGACAAACATGGCTTGTGCTCCCGATTCGTGATCATTCCCTGGCAGATCTGAAGGCCCTGCTGCTCCTCGGAGCCTTCGCAATATCATCAGAGTACGGATGACTCGCCACCCTCGAATAAAAATGCATTGGTCCTCAGGTAGATCCTAATCAGAAAAAAAATCCAAGACTTGTCGGCAATTCCGGACTGTCTGCTAACAAGCCTAACATACCTTTCCGCTACGGCCTGGATTCAACACTGCACCCAAAACATGTTCGCGTGCGAATCTCCATTGGATCCCGAGACGTTCTGAAATGTCAACGCCGAACCGAACGCTCGCTTCTGTCTGGATATCAGTCTCCGAGAATGCAACATTGGTGCATGTCTTCGTGCGATCACGCCCGGTAACCAGAATAATATCTTCCATTTGGTCGATCCCTAGTCCGAGCCACTCAGTGAAATCGAACCAGTCATCGATATGTTTGATTATATAATCTCGAAAGATTCCTCTGGCAATTGTGTCCTCACGTTGAGCCTGCACGGGAAGGCAGAGCACTGCGCCCTGCTTCCTTGCGCACGAGAAAGAAAGTTGTCCGGGGTCTGGAGGCCTGAAAAACTGTCAAAGACAAGAAAGATTTATCGTATGAGCATTCAATTACGCTGTGGCGAATACTTCTATTTGAGCAGACGCCTTTGTGACTCCCCGCGAGCAGAAATCTTGAGAGCCGAGCGTAAGGCTGTCTATATGCTCCGAAACTCTGGATATTTTAAGGGGTTCATAGAATGGTGGGACACCGAGATTTTGATGTGATGGATGATCTGCGGGAAGCAGGACATTGAATAGTCGATGAAACCTGCCCTCGCGTATGTAGCCGACATCGCCAACTTCTACAGCGGGATAAAGTCTACCTGGTCCGGGTTCCCATAGGGCATGTCCCCATGCAGGATACTTTACCGCGAGCTGGTCGCGAAAGATGTCATAGTGAGCCATTGGGGTTTCGAGTAGACGGGGGACAACCCTAATACATCGCGAGCGTCAACAAGGACACAACATAGGACACTGCTTCTCAGATGTCAGAACTGGTAAGCTACTCTCCCACAGCATTCTGGCGATGCATGGCAGTTCCCTGTACCCTGAGCTCTCGAGTTGCAGCGCTAAATTAGGGCAGAACGCAGGACTATCCCTCGAGCTAACAATGGTTAGCCCTAACAAACCGTTACATGAAGTCCCAACAGCCACCGCTGGCCGATAGTAGCAAGAATCGAAGATCAGGTAGACTAAAAGTATTTGTGAGGGGACAGCACAGCACCCAGGCCCCGACGCATGAACTCACCGTATCGAAGCGGTAGTTGTATGGCATGCGTCGCATCATAAACAGAACCGATCTTGCGCCAACAGACAGCGGAGTGGCTGGTGCCTCACCATGAATCCAACTGACTTGGACGCCCGCTGGCGTGATCATGAGCATGTTGTCAGTCTGTTCGCAGGAAGCCAAAAATTGGAGTTTCAGCCTTTCTCCGTCTCCTGTTGGCGTGCCAACTAGACGTGGTGCATTGGATGTAGAAATGTTGGCCTTGAGACTGGCACAATGCTCTGATTCATATGGCAGCGCCGGCTTTGTGTGCATTTGCACAGCCGCGTGTGCCAGTGAGGGGTGACGCGGGGGTTTAAATGCGTGAGAAGTATTTTCATCAACACTTGCGTTCGGTATTCGGTAAGGGATCATCACCCGACCCCGTGCATATTGCTTTTTCGCTATCGGTATTCAGAGCACTGCATGATAACCTCACTCTGCGAAGTGGATGCCAGGCCTTGCCAAACCATGGCATGGACATCACATCCGAGATGGTGAAACCGATTACTCCATACGCGCCAATTCCTCAAATCAGCACACTGCCCCCCTCCGTCCGTCGTATCCCGACCATGCGAAGCATTCCACTCCCCGGGTCAGTGAAACTTAATTATGTTTCAACGGTTCTCACGTAGATCCACCAATTCCCTCAAGCACCCTTTCCCCTGCACCTCCATATAAATCCACCATTCGATGGCCAACAATGCCATTCGTCTGACCTGCCTCCGTGTGCGACGCTCCAATTCCCACCAGCCTCCCCATTCCCCGCCTGCTCGAATATTCCCACTGGCCTCCCCTCCCCGCGCTCTCGAATGTACGTGCTCCCCCCTCTCCTCTATCTCCCACCTCGCTAACCTTTCAGGTCCTTGCCCCTTCCCTCAGTCAATACGACAACGATGACGACAGCGATGGGTTCAGTCACAACATCGATAGCGATTGCACGGCCACTGTGCTTGCAACGCACCAACTCCATCAGTACTTCACCTTCTTCCTCAACTTCCCGCCTTGCTAACCACTTCCTTTCAGGCACCACTCCACGACCGCGATGAAACAGGATGACCACGTCCATGGCCACAAGACCATGTGAGTGTGCTTTCTTTTTCGCTTTCCAATCCTCTTCTCCCAGCCTCCGAGCTGCATTCGCGCATGAAGACGCGCCATTTCCCTCCAACACGCCACTAACTTCCCTTTCCCCTCGCTCCCTCCCTGCCTCGAGCCCAACTCGGATGCACAGATTATCATCAATAGTATGGGAAGATCCCCTTACATTTTGAGAAAACAAAGACACTGTATACCATAAGTGACAAAATAGCCACGATGATGATGGGTTCACGGCCACAAACATAACGACATGGCTACAGCTTGGCTATGGCCTGGATGGTGGTATTGAGTTGACCACCGTGATGATGAGATGACTACTCCTTGGCCGCCAACACCGTCTCCGAAGACTGGCAACACACAATATGCCAATTACCCCTTCCTCTACTTCCTGCCTTGCTCGCCTTTGACATCATCTCGGTCTCGCATGATTGCCCCTCAAACAGTACTACATTCTCACGTCCGATCTACACGAGAAATGCAATTGCGACTGCCCGTACCTCTTCTTCCTTGCCATCGAAATCCTTTGCTTTTGTGCTCGACAGCATTCTCTATGACGCTTTCGTTGCAGTTGAGGAGCCTCCCACCGCGCCGCCGTTGAATTACCAATGCACCAACGCAACACATCAAGAACTCCCGCGCGTGATTTGTACTTTTTGGTTGTTTCGAGGCCTGTAAAATCCAGGGCTCGCTCAGGCCCGGTCTCAGTCCGTCTTACCACGTGATCGTTCTATCTGAGATAGACCACTGGCTCTTATATTCTCGAAAAGTATTCGAGGTCCTATCCATCATGTGTTTCTGCTCAAACTTAGTCACAAGACTTTACTGCCGGGCAGCCAGAATGGCAACACTTTTCCAATCCCGTCATTACACTTACACTTGACGTGAAGAAGTCCATGGATAACAGTTTTGAATCTGTTCGTTTGCGCATACTGGAACATGGACATAGGGCAGGAAGGGAACCAGAAGGAAATCACAATGGTGCAGGGCGGAAAAAGATGCATGTATGCGCCGTTCGACGTTGAGGATCTACGTCAGGAAGATCTCGATCTCTTGACATTTTCTAGACTCGATTCTCAATATCCGCCTGCGGGCCGACCACTTCACCGATGGTACGCCGCATGGTGACGAGGGGATATTTTCTCGAGTCGTACCGTCGCTTTCAGGTCAACTTTGCCTCCGCGTCGGACGCTGCGTAGTTCATAGAGGTCATCCGGCCCGTGTGCCTATGTAAAGAGAACGCTTGTCCACCACCACCACCACCACAAATCTCCACAAGCAGGCCGCCGTTGGTCATGTCTGCATCGATCCAAGCTCCGTCTGCACGTGCTCCGCTCGTCCGCGCTCACACAGGCGTCCCGCAAAGATCTTCGATACCCCCTCCATTGGCTGGCGGCAACCGCACGATAGAATACGAGCACCACCACCACAACGGCCAAGAAGAGCCAACTCCGAGCTCGCGGGGCTTTCCACCCCCCTTGAGCTCAGAACTGTCTCCAGCGCCGCCATTTTTCCCTGCACATCAACATTAGCACCGGGTTCGGCGTTGGACAGATACTCGGCGCGGTCATCTACGCTGCTCGAGATAGACTCCAGTCAGGTCACGGCGCAGAGCACGGTCCATAGTTGTACATCCTCTCTCTCTACATCCTCTCAGCCCTCATCCTCTGCAGCCACGCTCGCCGCGCCGCCATCGTTATCGCACGGGCAAAAGGAGAAGGCACGGGAGGCGTTTCTGGGATGGCTGCGGGAAACGCCAGAGCTATATATCCTGACGCGTTCGGAACTCGAAAACGTAGTCAGCGTCCTCGTGCGCGAACCGGGGTTTCCGAGGCTAGTGCGTTGCCTCCTGATTCTTACCCAGGCAATGTCTGGTGATATTATGCTGAACGACTTGGGGGATCCGTCAGCTCGAAGCACTGGACTCGATGTGGGTCATTCGCGGATTCTTAGGGCGATGAGCTGGAGGAAACGTGTTAATGGTCCTCCTATCGATAGCTCGTTAATCATTAGTTCAGAGGGCAGCACTGTAACGTTTAGAGTGGCTTGTGTCACCGCAGACGCTACGATTTACGAAACTACTGGAAGATGCCTTTTCATTTCCCCCATGAACGTAACATTATCTCGCTCGGCTATCGCCGCCGACTTGATCGGATATTGCCCTGCATTCCCAGCAGCACAGCCCTGTCGACCGAACTCCCTCCTCCATCCCATCCTATGCTGAAATCTTCTTTCTCTCTCTCTCGTAAACGTGCTGCAAAAGAGAGCGCAAAAATTGCGCGCTCGACTGCTGTCGCCGGATTAACCGTCTCACTCTCCGTCCTCAAGGAGACCGCAGATGCGATTCCTCCTCCAGCAGGATCAATGGTCAAGGGATGCCTGGGTAGACTACTTCATCTCGTTGACACCATCCAGGTAATCTATGCCACCCCGATAACCGAGAAATGATCTGACATTGCCATACTTCAGACCACGGTCAACATCGAGAACATTGATCAGCTCATCTTCCTCGTGAATACCCTCGAACAATCCATTTTCAGGCCACTCAAAGGCAAACAAGATATCCCGGAATCCATCATCGATTTCATCACAAAGTTTTCCGTGTAAATCTACGCTTGCTCTCAATATGGTGCAGTTGTTGCAAGCTGATCCTGATCTCGATTCAGGTCTCTTGAAACCATCACGGATGACCTGCAAACGATCGCGTCGCGTGGACGGTTGACCCGAATTCTCCGCAGTAGAGAAGATGCGGCCTCCATCCAGGGCCGGATTAAAGCGATCACCGAAGACCTTCTTGCAAGTTTCCTCCTCCTTGGTCATACGGCTTGATCAGTTCTGATATCCTCGCGAGTCTAGGCTGAAGGGGTCGTGAGCGTCCGAATCCAAGGAATTGTGCGTTATTCTTCGAAATGCCAGATGTGTCTCGTTCATCTCTATCTGAATTGCCCAGGAAATTCGGCGCGAGGTTCGGGAGGGGAATCAGGAAGTTCAGCGCGTGCTTCGAGAGGTGGTACGTTTATTTTATCTCATCGTGACCAATTGGATATCTTTGACTGATAAGTCACCCAGCAAGCACTCCATGATATCCGAGGTAAGAGAAACTGTTACAGCACGCTGAATATTATTCAACCTCGGTTTTAGTTCACGATGATCTATCCAACTTTCCTCGAGCTCACAAGGCACGCTTTAATTGTCTCGATGAGAGAAAGAGGCATGCATGTTTTAAAGACACACGCGAGGATCTGTTGGCCACCGTCTATCAATGGATCAATGCCTCGACCGAGGCCATACAAAAACAACGCCCCGTCACTGCTCCAGTTGATCCTATTCATGTCAGTCCAAACAGACGCCGCATCTTCTGGTTGTCTGGATTGGCCGGTACGGGCAAGTCCACCATCGCACAAAGTGTTGCCGAGTATTGTGACAGCAACAAATGGCTTGCTGCGAGTTTCTTCTTCTCAGGTAACGATAGCGAGCGAAACAATCCAAAGCTTGTATTCAGCTCAATTGCTCACCAACTGGGCACGACGTTCCACCAACCACTCACGCATTTTATGCAAGAGGCGTTCAAAGCCAATCCAGACATTTGGTATTCTGATCCATCAAACCAATTACTAAAGCTCATCATCGAACCGATCCAAAAGTCCATCATTACGGGGCAAGCATTTCCATCACCAGCTGTCATCGTGTTAGATGCCCTCGATGAGTGCAAAGATAACGATACGACCTCATTCATCGTTTCGGCGCTTTCAGCCCACATTGAACGCCTTCCGTTCTCCATTTTCCTTACCAGTCGCCCCGAGCCTAAACTACACGTGCCATCCCTCCCTCCTCATCTCCAGTCACATATACGTGTGCTCTTCCATCACGAGATTCCAAAATCGTCTGTAGACCATGACATCGAAATCTTCTTAAAGCATGAGCTCACTCATGTTGAGTCCCGCGACCATGGCCTCCAAGAGCGGAGTTGGTTCACTCAGAACGATGTCCATGCACTTGTCCAACTATCAGATGGATTGTTTATCTTTGCTGCCACCGCAGTTCGATTTATCGAAGATCCTGAGGCCTTAAACCCGAGGGGACGGCTTCATGAACTGGTCGCCGCGACACAAAACCTTGCGCAGTCGAATCGGAATCCTTATCAGTACCTAGACCGGCTATACCTCACTGTCTTGAGCAGCGCATTTCCACCATCATCCCTTACCGACACATTAGCCCGCTTGCGAAGGGTTCTTGGTTGTATTGTTGTACTCTGTGACCCTCTCTCTGCAGTCTCGATATCAGTGTTGCTCTGCGACGATACAAGCAAAGATATTCCTATCGCAAACATTCTCCAGCACCTGCGTTCAATCATTATTATCCCTTCGAACCCTGGGGCTGTCCAAGTGATGCACGCATCCTTCCCAGATTTTCTCGTTGATCCGAACCGCTGCAAAGAGTCAGAATATCGAATTGATACCTCACTGCACCACGGCTATCTCGCCATTGATTGTCTGAAGAAACTAAACAGGCTTCACCGGGATATGTGCCAGATCGGAGACTATTCAAAGTTGAACAACGAAATCGGGGATATCTCAAAAAGAGTTGAAGAAAACATTCCGCTCGCGATGCAATACGCATGCCGTCATTGGGCGGATCATTTGGCAAATTCGTCGCTATCGGACGAGCTGTTTGATGTCTTGGGAACATTCTGTTTCGATCACAGTTTGTACTGGGTTGAGGCTCTGAGTTTGATGGACTCGCTAGATGTGGCCATTCCGGCACTGCAACTTGCTCAACGAAGATTATCAGTGAGTTATTAAAACTTGATGTGGTGTGGACCGTTCATCACATCATTATAGTTCGCGTCCTTCAGGCTTCCAACTGGCATCATTGAGATGCTGCATGATCTTGAACGGTTTACACTTGGGTTCTTTGATCCCATCAGCGTGGCAGCCCTGCAGGTCTACCACTCTGCCCTTCCATTCACCCCACTGGGCTCCAGAACCCGTGCACACTTCCGCGGAGACTTAGAGGAATCTGTTACTGTGTTGAATGGGATGGAACAATCATGGAATGCGGAGCTGAGAACGATGGAGGGTCACAAAGATTCAGTGATGACGGCCGCCTTTTCCCCAGACGGCACCCGGATTGTCTCTGGGTCTTTGGATGGCACAGTCCGGATCTGGGACACGAGTACTGGTGCCACCACCAAGACCCTCGAGGGCCACAAACATTCGGTCTTGGCTGTCATGTTTTCACCAGATGGCACCCAGATTGTCTCTGGGTCTTGGGATGGCACAGTCCGGATCTGGGACACGATTATTGGCGTCACCGTCAAGACCCTCGAAGGCCACGAAGATTCGGTCTTCTCCGTCGCGTTTTCGCCAGACGGCACCCGGATCGTATCTGGGTCTTCGGATCGCACAGTCCGTATCTGGGACACGAGCACTGGCCGTACTGTAAAGATCCTCGAGGGCCACAAACATTCCGTCTTCTCTGTCGCGTTTTCGCCAGACGGCACCCGGATCGCCTCTGGGTCAGAGGATCGCACAGTCCGTATCTGGGACACGAGTACTGGTGTCACTGTCAAGTCCCTCAAGGGCCACAAACATTCGGTCTTCGCCATCGCATTTTCGCCAGACGGCACCCGGGTTGTATCTGGGTCTTGGGATCGCACAGTCCGCATCTGGGACACGAGTATTGGCGCCACTGTCAAGACCCTCGAGGGCCACAAATATTCGGTCAGAGCTGTCGCCTTTTCGCCGGATGGAACCCAGATTGTCTCTGGGTCAGAGGATCGCACAGTCCTGATCTGGGACAGAAGTACTGGTGCCATTGTCAAGTTTCTCGAGGGCCACAAACATTCGGTCTTCGCTGTCGCGTTTTCGCCAGACAGCACCCGGATTGTCTCTGGGTCAGAGGATCGCACAGTCCGGGTCTGGGACACGAGTACTGGTGCCACTGTGAAGACCGTCGAGGGCCACAAACAGTCGGTCAGAGCCGTCATGTTCTCACCAGACGGCACCCGGATTGTCTCTGGGTCACAGGATCGCACAGTGCGGATCTGGGATACGAGTACTGGTGCCACTGTGAAGACTCTCGAGGGTCACAAGGATTGGGTCTTCTCCGTCGCGTTTTCGCCGGACTGCACACGGATTGTCTCTGGGTCAGAGGATCGCACAATCCGGACCTGGGACACGAGCACTGGTGCCACTGTCAAGACCCTCGAGGGCCACAAAGACTCGGTCTTCGCCATCGCGTTTTCGCCAGACAGCACCCAGATCGTCTCTGGGTCACAGGATCGCACAGTCCGGATCTGGGACACGAGTACTGGTGCCACTGTCAGGTCCCTCGAGGGCCACAAACATTCGGTCTTCGCTGTCGCGTTTTCGCCAGACTGCACCCGGATTGTCTCTGGGTCAGAGGATCGCACAATCCGGGTCTGGGACACGAGTACTGGTGCCACCCTCAACACCCTCGAGGGCCACAAACATTCGGTCAGAGCCGTCGTGTTCTCACCAGACGGCACCCAGATTGTCTCTGGGTCACAGGATCGCACAGTGCGGATCTGGGATACGAGTACTGGTGCCACTGTGAAGACCCTCGAGGGTCACAAGGATTGGGTCAGAGCCGTCGCGTTTTCGCCAGACGGCACCCGGATTGTCTCAGGGTCACAGGATCACACAGTCCGGATCTGGGACACAAGTACTGGTGCCGCCATCCAGACCCTCGAGAGCGACTGGACATCAGTCCGTGGCATCGCAGTGCATGGATTGTATTGCAGTATCGATGGGTGGGTCTTTGAAACTCATGGCACCCATATCACGAGACTTTGTTGGGTCCCAGTGTCTTGCAGGCCAGAATGTCAAGATTCATACAAGTCTAGTCTAGTACTATGTTTACGAGGTCGCACCGTTATCCTGCACTTCCCACCCAATCAGTTATCGCGGCTCTCTTAAGTAGCTAAGATGACATTCGAGTTGGGTTCTGACTCTGCGCCCTTATTTTACATATTTTACACGAGAATTCTATCTTGCAGATGAAACGACACTTGTCGCAAGTTTTGATTAACAGCAACAGCAGAAGAGATTCCATAGTCAGGAGAACGGAATCACACGGGATGTTGGAGATACGTGAGCAGACGATGTTGACGTTCCTTTGTCGCCGAACTTGCTCACGACGAAAGAGCGACGGATGTTCGAGGGAGGAGAATGTTTCATGATCAGGAAAGCACTTAGGCGCCGGATGTGCGGGGCTTTGGTTGCAAGGAGAACCATGCGGCATGCAATGAGGGAGGTATTATCAAAGCCAACGCTTTTGCCTTCGTCACGGAGTTCGTTGAGTACTCCATCAGGGAGAAGAGCCACAGGACCCCAAAGGAGATGCCACCGTGACACTCTTCTAAATTGGAGAGAGGTTGTTTAGAAACAATGATGAAAGCGTGCACGCTATGTTGCAGAATGGTTGGAAGGAGAGGAGGGACGGTGGTCGCAAGAGTCGTTCTGTCGATCGAGGCTGGCCTTTAGAAACGCTTTTGCTTCCTTCGCGGAAAGGTGATCTGCAAAATGTCACACATAAGTTTTGTAGCGAACTGATCAGAGGATAACAGAGAGGAAACAGGGTAGCCGACTTGAGGATGACACAGGAGTGGAGAGGACAACTAGGCAGTCAAATTCTGAGGATCCGAGTCAGTAGCCAAGGCTTTATATTTGCATGCAAGGGTTAAGGGAGAAAGAGATGGGCATAGTGTAGGATCTATGATGAAAGGAAGATGACGAAATAACGTATGAAAGGGAAACTGAAACAATGCAGGACGCGAGACGTCGAGACGGGGAGGAGAAGCGGGTCGTGGCAATGTTGTGAAGGTTCTGGTCGAGACTGAGATGAACATAGTCGGGTAGATGTGAAGGGAACACGGAGAGGTTGGAGATGGACTTGTGTCTAGTGATCCGCACGGGGCCGGGGTAACCCTCAACCCCACCCGCACTCGCACCCGTGGGAAAGGGTACGGGTTGCGGTGATGCAAGTTGTGGGTTTACCTTGGTGACGCGGGAACAAAACCCGTAGGGGTTTTGCTGTTGGATCTGAGTATTTGGTATTTGAGAACGCTTTTACGTAGCAAGAATGTGTGCATTTGTTTTTTCGAGTCTCTGGGTCCTAAGCAAGGTTATCAGTCGCAAGTGGGTAAACTCCGATTGGCCACGGGTAAACCCGGGCTCATCGGAGCTGTGTTGCCGATAATAAAAAAGTGTGGTTTTCAACTGCAAACCTTCCACCACATTCACCTATCATCACTTTCGTCTAGCCCGCTTCACTTTCCCTTCTCGGTCACGCCTATTGATAGTAATGCCTTACGCTCCCGGTAAGTATTGGAATATTGCGATGCCTTGTTATTCTTACACCTCATTCCCTGTAGGTGACGCCAAGAACGGTGCTCAACTTTTCAAGACGCGCTGTGCCCAATGTCATACAGTTGGCGCAGGTGAGGCTCACAAAGTCGGACCCAACCTCCACGGGTACGTCATCACGATTTGTGTCATGTACGTGCGCTGATGTCCGTGACGTGGCAAGTCTACTCGGTCGGCACACTGGTCAGGCTGCGGGCTTCAAATACACAGACGCGAACCAGAAAAAGGCCATTGTCTGGGGCGAGGACACACTTTTTGAGTATCTAGCGAACCCCAAAAAGGTACGCTTCACAGTTGCATCCTTTGCACCATCCTACTAATGTGCGTGTTCATACAGTACATCCCAGGTACGACCATGGCCTTTGCTGGTTTCAAGAAAGAGAAGGATCGCAACGATGTCATTACCTATCTCAAAGAGGCGGTCCGTCGTTTTCACGCCCCACTTGCCCTGCCGTTGGCTAACATTTCCCTGCACAGACTGCTTAGATATGCTTTGTTTCCAGGACGACCAAAAAAATTAGCATACCACCAGTGGTACATATGTTACGCCTCTGGGATTTAGTACTATTAGATGCCTCTACGTTGTCTAGCTAGGCCCTCATCTCCACTCATTAATTGCATAGACTCCCTCCAATACTCATTTGTCCATGATCGGAGTTGCGGGATGAGGAAGTTCGGGTTGACGACTATGCGAACCCCATCGGGATGACCTTACTCTGGTTGTCAAAGTCAACAAGAACTTTTCGATGCACTTGGACCTCAAGGTGATGACGACTCACAGCCAGATCCTTACGCCTCGAATTCAGTCATAGCATATATTCTGGCTTGTAGGGGTATACCTCACTTTTTCCCACACATAGTTGTGCTACCTGGAGACCATGGGGATGATGGCACCTACAAGCTCGACATGGTCAACCAGGAAGTATACAACCAGGTCATCGCCGCAGAGCGCGCCAAGACACTATAGGTTATGAGCGCACGATGATCCTGACGAGCAAGCTGTAGCTAATCGGACCATGTGCGAATAGTAAATTTTCATGTCATGATGTTGTCGAGACGGGATACCGGCACTCTGGAAGATCTTCGAACCCGGAAGGTTTCATAGAGAGTTCATACAGACGTGGCATACTCGTGTGTGCTAGAGACAACGACAGTTGACGATCACCGTGATGGCATAAGGACACGTCGCTAGTACAGTACCTTGATTAGGAAAATGTGAGACTTGCACATTTGCGAACGAGATTTGCGCACTTATTCCTTGAGTTCGTAATTCGTCTGCACAGACGGAGAATCGACCCTTCCAGAGACGGTGCAATCGTCCCGGACAAAGGCCTTGGAATTGGACTTAGCAGTGGATGCAAAACAAAACGGTAGCACGCGGCGCGTGGATGTGACTCTCACACACTTGTCCGCGTGCGCATCGTTCTGGTGAAACAGGTCCTTCATCACTTCCTTTTTGGCCTCAAAGTAGGGCGCAAAGGATTCGAGGACCGAAGGCGAAGGTGGGGCACCTCTGTGATACCTGACTGTCAAAGGGGGCTATCAAAGGGCGAAAACAACATAGCGACTGTGGTTCGCTGCGCTGGCAGATTCGGATGTGATAGAAGTGCTCTGGGACCTCTTTGGGCTCGTTAAAGGGATTGTAGGCTCTCACCCAGGCCGTCACGTCCGTTGTCACACGCACACGACATCGACCTTGACCACGCGCAAGGCAACGACTCTGCAACGTTGGACGTAGTTGAAGCATCACTTCTATTTATGGTTTAACAACACAAGATTCCCGTTCCCATCGATCATTGGCAGCTCTTGGGTATCGTTATACTCGATCCATTACTATCACGATGTCTCCCGAGCCCGCGACGACGATTTTTTGCTCTCAAATCTTTTCATACACTGTAGCTCTGTATCTTTGGCCGGGATTATTTGTCTATTACAGAAAGCACTAGGGACTTTCTGGACAGTCGATCATACCCTCGCCTCGCGTACGGCTTCAAATATGCGAATAACCTCGTTTTTGCGACAAGGCCGCTATCGCTTAAGCCTTGAGGGTCGCACGAGGCAGTCTCAACTATGCACCTATTTGAATGCGGTTTGTAGCCTTATGCCGTCGTTCCCTTCCCATCTTCACGCTCAGATCCTCTCCCTA
Organism: Russula earlei; assembly: GCA_025769875.1. NCBI lineage: Eukaryota > Fungi > Basidiomycota > Agaricomycetes > Russulales > Russulaceae > Russula > Russula earlei. Next base: position 234,291 of record JAGFNK010000015.1, read on the forward strand.
GCTCTCCAGTATATGGATAGAAATTTATTTCAGGACGATCCCGAGTATGGGCTCGCACAGTCTCCCCTGCGTAGTTCGTGATCTACTTTCCGGTATCCATCAAGAGTAGGGTCTCATGTCTGCCTCGTATACAGTGCATTCGCCTTCAGACATCGGAGGGGTCGGTGGATCGACGATTTCCCGTGCTGCCAGCCCCCCCTTTACTGATTCCGTCATCGAGGAGAAGGTCTCTCAAGGTGTGTAATATGATTATTCTATTCTCTATTCTCGCTCATCCCGAGTCCAAGATGATAAGTTTAGTGGTGCCCGGACGCCAAGCATTGGCCAGGTCATGAATGACCAACAGCGAAAGGACTCGGGTCTTACAAGTCAAACTATACACAGCGATCCATCAGCGAAAATCTGGACATTATATCTCTCCCAAGCAAAGATGGTTGACGACGAGCGCGCCCAAAGTTGGACGGCAAATACAGATGGGGTATTGGTGTTTGTACGTAGATCTCCTTTATAAAAACTCATCACCGAGATTGTACTCATCTCGAGTTTTTGCCAGAGCGGTCTTTTCTCCGCAACGGTTGCTTCATTCATCGCTGTCAGTTATCAACAGTTGCAACCCAATCCAAGCGATCTCACCAATCAGCTGCTCACCCAAATATCCCAGCAATTGTCTACGCTCCAAAATGGGACATCCCTGTCCGGTGTCGTTGACGCCTGCTGACCAATCTCCTTTCCAACCCACCGCTTCTGCCGTGCGCGTGAACACATTGTGGTTCACAAGCCTCACCCTGAGCTTGGCCTGCGCTCTGTGGGCGACCCTTATGCAACAATGGACCCGGAGATACGTGCAGGTTGCGGATGGACCGTACGGCCCTTCGAAGCGGGCGCGGATCCGTGCATTTTTCGCGAACGGCGTGGAGAGATTTGCAGCTTCCAGCGGCGGCAGAAGTTCTTCCAGTACTCCTGCACGCATCGCTTCTTCTTTTTTGCGCAGGACTCGTCGACTTCCTCCTCAACATCAATCACACCGGTCGCCTTTTCTTTCCTTACGTTGGTCGTGCTCGGAGTTCTGATATACTTCCTGCTTACCATCATGCCACTATGCTTTCATAACTCCCCATACCAAACTCCACTTACGGCACTCGTTTGGTTCTTCATAGAGGCCGTGCCTCTACTTGCACTTTGTCTACGCCGGCGAACTGAGGACGTGAAGAAAATCATTCATAAGCGCCAAGCCAAGATTCGGCGGGGCATGCGCCGAGCGCTTGAAGACACTGCTAGTAAATTCACCTCGAAGGCCGAGGCCCGTGCACTTCATTGGATGATAGGAGTCCTGGATGAAGACCACGAGTTGGAGGAGTTCCTTGATGGGCTTCCGGGACTTTTTAACTCACGCCATCACTCGGCGGGAGTCCGGAGGGAATTGGAGCCATTCATCAAGACGGTCGCTGACAAACTGTTCGCGACGTGCGCAAGGACCGGTCTCCTCCCTGAAGAACCTCGAAGAGAACGTCTTACCACGTGTCTCAGAGCTATCTGGTGCTTTCCCCGTACCATCGATCATCATTTTAGGGCAATATGGGACCAGTGGGGCAAGGTGACGAACGATCCGTGGGGCCCACTTTCAACAGGAAACATGGGGCGTGGCGACGAGCATGACAACGGATTTCGATCCTCTGATCGCGCTCCGTGCCCATTGCGTTCAGGCGCTGCTTGCCGTTATGTGGAGAAATGGCAGGTGGCAGTGTTCCCTCCTCGAGGCGTCTTCACTTCTCCAACGCCAACTTGGGGTTTTCTCCGCCGATGTCGAGAGGTGGTATCAAAATAAGGACCACCTGCAGCTCGCCGTGGCCGCAAACCTGTTGAGCAATGCGCTTTCCCTCTTGCGAAAGCTCGAAAAGCTTGAGATCGGCCCGGACGTGTCGCTCAAGGTCGAGGTGAAAGGCATTTTGGACACGATATGTGGCGAGCTTAACGCGTCGGACGTGCCGGAGGACTTGCGGGCTCGGTTCGCGAAGGGTTTCGATGTCATGGCAGTATTCTTGCGACAGGATGTGCCACGGGGATCGAGCCAACGCACCACCATTGACGTCAGCGGGCCATGGACAAAGATATTCACTCCCGTCGAAATTGAGCGAGAAGACCACGAGGATATTACGCACCCGAACATTCGACCGCGCTTCCACCAGGGCAGCTTGGGAGAATTTGAACATGATTGATTCGAAATGATATCTATAGGTTGTGAACTATGTCTTGTGTATCATATCGACGTGAGATGAGTCGAATGTATTTGTTAGGTGACGTGATAACGCAAGCCTCGGTCGCTTCCTCGTTCATCAATGGTCAATACGTCACTTGATGTTCCTTAGTGTCAGACGAACGATGAACGAGGTCCAGCTCGTCTTCTGGCTCCGACTAGTACTCGCACCGGCAATACCGTGATTGATGATCCTGCTGACCACTCTTCTTCACGCCTCCGAGTCGGGCTACGTTCGTTCTCTCGAGATCTCTACGGAAGGACACATTGCTAGCACCTTGGAACGGCAACTGTCCATAAGAGCCTCACACGTTAGCGAACGAGATTTGTGCACTGGATCGGTGATATGATCACCGACCGGTTCACAAATGCATGACCTTCAATTATTAATAATAATGTGAAACTCTTGGACATGAAGCGAAGGGGAGTGCCACAAATACACCCTTCTGCACGCAGAATCAAGTTGCCACATAATAATAGTACGGCCTGCACCTATCCCCACGTCCGTCTCGAAGGACTAGATGTAATTCATTGAAAACAATGGATGGCTCCGAAATGAAATAAGGACAAGCAAGAGGACCAGGGAAGTGTAAAGCGAGGCGTACCCGCTAAATTTGCCTTGAATGGTAAGTATGACCGCATTGACCATAGTCATGGAAGACTCGTTAAAGACTTCATTTCGGAGTCGAGTCGGGTACATGAACACGAGATGCACTCGCGTACAGGGATGCGGAGGGACGCGATGGCCTTTCGCCCTCTTCATGGCAAAAATGGTGAAGGAAATAGGCCTTGGAGGAAATCCACCTAGCAAGTTAGTTCGAGTCGGTGGATGTGGATTCAAGTTGTGGACCGCCCACCGTATGGACATGTCTTATATATCCGGGATCAGCCCAGCATCCCTCAGTCCTGTAGTAGGGTACCGGGCAGTCCGTTCCTTCGGTACAGACCCGACTGGGGAATAGTGGCCCGTGCCTGAAACCCACTTTCATCGTGCGTTTGCTGTAGGTCTTCGTGACGAGCTTGGCCCGGGTCGGCTGACCTGGCTTTACACTGCTTTTAGATTCAGGGACACGTCTACGTGCATGAAATACATTTTTCGCGTGGCCAATTGGCCGATATCTTTGTAGATTTGTTCAATCTGTCTTTGATACAGATGAGTATCGATACCGATGGTATGCCGCTGCAGCTAAATTTTATCCACCTCGTACATACAGGGAATGGATGGCCCTCAGCCACTATGATGTTGGGTGAAATGTTCCCAATCGGTGTCATGGACGTCAGTCGCCGGGTTCATAGTCCTTGTCGCGATTCCGGATAGATTTCGACTGCTTAGATGAGGGGGAAAGACCACATTGAGGAGAGGAACGGAGTATCGTCCGTAGACAAAGTCGACATTGCCTCCATGACCATCTGACGACGGTGCCCCTGAGGGCGAGTTTCCGGGTTCAAAAGCCTGTGATGGGTTCTTGTCTCTGTTGGGCGTTGAAACAGGGAATCAGTCGTGATCGAGCGTTGAAGGGGGAGATGGGAGGGATCGTGTTGGCAATCACTCCATTTCAAGGTCAGTAGTTCAGAAGAGGATCTGCGCAGTGTGTGAAGGCTCTCGTATGTGGAAGTTTTGTGCGAAAGTGTATGCGCTTGCCTTTGGATGGGGCCTGTCGGTGCGTGGGTGGGGCTAGACACACAACAATTGGTTATAGCAGCCCCAATTTTTGCACTCACCTTGACCCTCATCCGAACCACCACGTCCACCACCACACGTGCCGTCTCTATTACTCCATGGAAATCTGATATTGGACATGTTCATGTTCGACAACTGGGCTGGACCGTGGGACGAACGGCGTGGTTGTGATTCCGAGTCGTTGATTTAGTCTCGAGGTGTGGATCAATCACTGATACCGAGTAGTCCCGAGCACGGTCGTATCACTGCTTGAGAGTGTTGGTGATCTGTGGCAGTCGACTGCCAGTGGTAGGTGATGTCCATCTTTCAACGCCCGGCCACGCGGAGTTGAATTCATTGCCCGTTTGTTTTGCTCGCCCTGAGCGTTACTGAACGAAGAATTTTATGTCGAGCGTAGTGTTCGACCTTCCCGAAGATTGATAACGGTGCTGTCCAAGGCCGATGCGGGAGAAGTATGAAAGCATGTTCTGTTAACACAAAGAGGTCACTGATACCAATTCCTTGTAGCAGTTCCGAATGTGCAAATCAATGAACACCGATGACTCAAACAACTTCTTCCCGAACTCCATTCAAGAGACTGCGGCAGTCCTCTCCTCAGGGTTTACCCTTCGCTGCACTATACTAAGAGATCGTTACAAAAAAACATATGAGGAATGAGAGGGGGACACAGAATCACGACAAGAAACGTTAAACAGAACAGACACTGACCTAGTGTATATCACAGCACAAGAAGCTACTGTAGATCACACTCCTTGAACAAGACGCACAGTGGCCAGTGAAAAAACGAGCAAACCAGAGCACATACAAAAGAAAGCTCACGCCGAGGCTACCATCATCAGAGAATACCAAGAACTGCAACGATCGAAGACGTCAGCCAGCCCACCTTTCCCCATAGGCCACCTCGGCGGAGGTCAGTTTTTCAGTCCGTCGTCCGTCCGCTCCGGCTCCAGCTCTTCATCTTCCTGTACGTCCCCCGACGTTCCCACTGCTGCAGTCTTGGTCTCAGGCTTGTTCCTCTTATTTCCCTGGCCGTACAGCGCGTTGGGGTAGTTAGCATATTTGCAGGTATCGGATCGTACCGCGCATGGACGACATGTCGGAAGGCGACCATCACACACTATCTTTCGGGCTAGAGACAATGTTTTTTCCGCATAAGTACGCTGGTCGCCAGTTTCAAGGTACGTACCCATGCACAAATCGCACGCCGATCCAGTATAACGAGACTTGCTGGAAGGCGGGATATTTATGATATGGTCTGGTTGATTACTGGAGGGTGGTGGCAATGGCTCATCGACTCGTAGAGACAGGGTTTCACCAGAGCGAGATCCCGAATCTGTGGCGGCAGATACGTTGTTAGGACTACGATATCGAGCGATGTGATAGCCCGTCATACGTTCGCCTGAGGAGAAGGGCATCTCCCTGGAAGCTGAAAGGAGAATCAGAGAACATCCGCACTTTTCAACGACACATCGCTTACACATATCTCGGTTGTGGTTCAGACAGGAAATGTTCCCCTCGGTATAGTCAGTATGATATATTTTGAGAGGAATGTCCGCACCTACTCATGCTTCGAGTGAACGAGACCAAGGGGGCGTCTTTACCACTCTCTGGAATTTGAGGGGCTATAGCCGACGGTTCGCTGGCGCAATGAAGACCATTGGTTTCAACGGATGTTAGAGGGGAGTATAGGTCAAGATCTGTCAGAAGTTAAGCAAGGCGATTCGACCCTCACAGCCTTCGAGTGCAAATCCCACTCGGTTCGTCCGATACCCTCGGAAGCATGGCCACTCTGAGGGTTTGCGGCAGAATATCTTTGTCGGATGATAAATGCCTTGAGACTAGAGAGTTGTAAATGCTCACCATATGGAACTAGATGTATCGCTGAGTCAAGCCTTTCGAGGTAACTTTTGACAACATCTGGTTGGAAGGTTTCCAATGACTGCCGAGGTGAGCGGGACAACGTGACTGGAATGCGATAAACATATACTGACCTCAGTACCACAGATTTCGCTAATCGAGGCCAGGTCGTCATCATGAACAAGGACCATGTCGCACTCAGGCGCCCGCTGTGATAACCGAGTTAAGAGGGTACGAAGCCGCAGTTCCGGTTTCTGTGACTCACTCCGGCGATATATTCTATGAGTAGGTGAAGAGGATCCAGGTGCTTTTAGGGATTAAATGAAGGTGAAGATAAATTAAACAGAATCTTTCACCTCCAAGAAGGTGGCCGTCGATATAAGCCCCAGGTTTGGCCCATAATCATAATCATCTTCACGTGGCGCGGGCTTCGCTGCTGCTCTAAGCTGCCTTGGCAGTACCCTGAGCGTACGAGCGACACGAAAACCTCTGATGAATATGCATTGGTTCTCCGGCAGGTTCTAACAGACACGAGAACACGTCAAGGTGGTTTCAGTTTGTCGACGCTTGCATACCTTCCCACGAGGTCCCTGATTCAACAACGCTCCCTCGAACTTGCTCAGGCGAGAATTGCCAATCAATCCTGCTTTCACGATCGTGCATTACATTTACTCCGAAGGAAGCTTGTGCATCCGTCTGCCCTCCCAAGAAAACAATGTTAGCCCAGGATCTCGTGAGATCGCAGCCAGTGACCAGGATTATCTCCTCCATATGCTCGATTCCCAGTCCAAGTCGCCGGGCGAAGACGAACCAGCGGTCGATGTGTTTCACTATCCACCTGCCAAAATCTCCCCGGGCAAGAGTGTCCTGACGTTGAGCGTGCACAGGGAGGGATAATACGGCGCCACCTCGTTTGCTCTTGCAAAAAAAAGTGGCCAATGGAACGTCATCTGGGCTGGGAAAATATGAGTGGCGAGGCAAAATTAAACATAGCATCAAACCACCCCTAATGCTCGAATGTCCGGTCCAGTGATCGCCAAGTTGACGCCGGTGGAACAAAAGTGACCGGGACTGAGCGTGCCAGCGGAAATATGATCAGGTATTTCGGGGATAAGGGGCCTCATAATATTCTGGAAGACGGCAGTTTTGAGATGGGTGGCCTGCGGGAAGGAGGGCATTGAAAAGACGGTGGAATCGGCCTTCGCGTACGAACCCGACATCGCCAATCTCCACGGGACTATGCACTCTCGCCGGACTGGGCTCCCACAGGGCGTGTCCATACGCGGGATACTGGATCGCAAGTTGCCCGCGAAAAATGTCGTAGTGAGCCATTTGCGGTGGCGGGGATTAAGGGGATTGCGAGATAATAATGATGAGGAAACATTGCGCAGCGCATCATGCGAGTGATTGATTATATACTGCACTGTCTTGGTTGGGCGTTAAAGACCGCCGGAAGATTACTACTCGACCATACAGCGCCCCTTGACAGATTCTGATCCCATTGGGATTCGAGTCGAGGACCAGGAGTCGGATGCCGGGTTCCAACAACGACAAGAGATTAGATGTGCCTTTAGCTAAGAGTGCAGGCCAGTGAAGCTGAAGATAAGTGACTCATGAATTAGAGATTAGATGCGCACAGCAACAACGTTCAATCACAACCCATGCTGGGCCGGCCGCACATCAGAACACGATGTACATAATTCCTGGCTTGATTGATGTTCCCATGATGTTTTCCATATAAGGTTTTTATAATTTCATTCAGTGTGAAACCCTGCTGTCTTAGGGCATGAAAGTAGCTGCCATGAACTGAAGAGTTCTTCACGGTCTCACCATGACTTCGCGCTCAGGTGGTGTCCGACTCGGAGCTTACCTGTTCACGACCACACCGCCAAGCGCTTGGGTCACTGTGGCCCCTTGCGGAGGATATCTTATGTGGTCTACTCTGTGTCGGTTGTTACAAGGCTATGCGCGCCGTCTCAGCTCAATTGCCTTTCTAATGACGACAGGCTCCAAGTGTCCTTTTTTTTCCTCGTTTGCGACGGAACAAGGGGAAAAAAAACCCCCGTTCCAAGGACTGTTTGTGGAAATGCCGTTTTTTTTTTTTTTCTTTGACAGATACGCCCGACAAATCAGCACAATGATGGGATACATACACGCAGGTGGCGTTTCTCTTTGTTGCGTTCAGGCGCTGATACTTACGCGGTCGTTGAGATCCTGTAGGTAGGCTGTTCCCAGCACTCCACCGAGTACACGAGGCGATCCATAGCCGGCCGGGCGGAGAAAAGCATGGTCAGTACTGAACCATAGACGCCACCCCGCAAGCGAGCCTCCATCCCCCACGTTAAAAGCACGTCCGCATCGTCCCCCACACCTCGATTTTCTCCCGCGTCTCACTCGCAGTAAAACCCCAACGCATCATGGATTTTGGCATCCCCCAGCGACAGCACGCTGTGATCGTATCTCGCGCCACAAGAGGACCAAACGAGCGTATGGTCCGAGATCACGGACAATGTGCATCCCGTCACCTTCGACTCGCTTCCGGGCGGCTCTGCTGTGGGCATCATCTCATCTCCCGGGCGTGTAAAAGGTTATTCACGTCTCACTGTTACAGGACATCGATTGGAACAGTCTGTCAGATATTTTCGGAAGCCTGCCCAACGGCGGCGGCACGTTTACCGCCGTCGATGATACCTTCCCCACGACGTCCACCCCTTCCCCCGACTCCTTCGATTCTGGTAGTTTCGACCACCTGAACACCGTGCGTGTACAGTGTCTTGTCGTCAACCGTCAACAATGGACTTACCTTGTCGCGTCACAGGACTTCCATCCTTCTTGGGAGATGCCGACGCCGCGTAGGTCGCATTCTTCCTTTCTGTTATGCGCTTGTCTTCACGAAATCCAAAGCTTTCTCAGAAGTAGATCCTGTACCATCGTGGGTGAGCGACGATTCCTGGGCTGAACTTACCCCCGAGCCCTCCCAACCGCCGCCGGTGTTGGACAGCGTGAGCACGAATCATACGAGCGTAAAGGTTCTGCCTAGATTGACATGCTGGCAGGTCCCAGTCCCAAACGGATTCGTGGCACCGACCGCCACCTCTCAGGTCGACTTCGAACTGGCCATTCGATTTCCAGTGGCTGCTGGGTTACCCTGATATATATCAGTGCGTAGCAGGGCCAATGCCATCGAGCTACGACGCAGGGTCGTTTTTTCTCGCTGGGGTTGAATCTTCGTGCGTATTCTCTTCCGTTCCGTGTCCTGTCTACGGGGCAACGTGATAGCCATGACTGACGCTGTGGCCTCCAGGTTTCAAGCAGGGTACGGGCAGGCCGGGCTCTACTTACCCGCCCGTGTCGCACCGGCGTCCAACCAGGACGCGTTCGTGGTGCCGCAGACCCTCCTTGGCAAACGACGTCGAGACGAGGACGATACCCTCGAAGATGCAAGCTCAGAGGCGAATAACAGCCAGGGACGACACGTGCTCCAGAAGGGCAAGGCCAAGATGGCCACTACGATCAGGGTCCTGGATGCAGGACGGTTCACAAAGAGGACTCGTCACAAACCTGCCACCAGGACCCTGACAGGATTAAATGACAGATCCGAGGTTGTGGGACGTGGAGCGGTGATGCTCGCAACCCCGAACGCGCAAGGACTTTATCATCCATTCCTGCAGGAGCCAAATGAACAGGAGGAATCGATGAGTACAGTTGCGCAGGAAGAGCTACCTTGGGTTGAGGGGAGAGAACAGGGAGCGGCGTGGCTCCACACAAGTAACACGGTGCAGCAACAAGAAGCCAATAGCGCGAACGATGAGGATGGGGAGACGGCGGAAGAGTATCGGTTCCGAATCTCAAAGCGGCTCAACGAGAGGACATCGGTCGATGCTCGAGGCCACCGGCGGCCGACTGGGCACGCGGGGCTGTCCGCGCACTCAAATGCCGACTCTGCCCCGACGCCGATTTCTCAAATTGGGAGGATTATAAGAGGCACTCCGACACGGCGGAGGCGCACCCTCGCAGCATCTCCTTCTGCGACTCGTGCGGGGATTGCTTTGCGCGCGGCGACTCGCTGGTCCGGCACCGCAAGAACCCGCCGCCCGAGTGCCTCAACGTCAGCCCGGATGTGGCCGAGAACAAGCGTACGGCGACGCGGAAAGCCCACCAGGAGTTTGGAGAGGGTCTGGTTGGATTGTTGAAATCGGATGAGGTGAAGGGGTTGAGGCACTTTTCAGTGCAAATGAAGGGAATGTACCCCAAATCGTCGAAGAGGAGCAGGCAAAGGCACCTCCAAGCATACGACTAACTATATTTTTTTTCTTCTCGTATTCTCATTTTGACGGTCCTGCCGCGAGGAGGGAAGTTGCGGTGGTGCACCACGGACGATTGTCGTATATACTTGTTCTTGCTGCCATGTTCTACCTTACTTGCCTCCTCGTTGTATATGTTATCCCGATCTGAGGCGGCTCTGAGTTCATCACCCCGATGTTACGTACCGTGCATTCCCTTCCATCGGGCACACCTTGCTGATTGCACCACCGGAGTCGCGACTAGAAAAGGCAAAAAAAAAGGAGGGCGAAGGGCATATTGGGACGGACAATCAATCGATTTGATACGTATCAGCGGCCGAATAACAGACGTTCAATTTATACGCGCGTCGGACTCGGGTTTAGACGCCTGGATCGTCTTGCCACGCTGCCGCAACGTGAGTATAGGATGAAGAACGCGGACTCCGCACCGAAACGTCAAAATATTGGCCTCAAGGGACAACAACACGACACCCAAACGGACCCTATGAGCAGCACCTTTCATCAGCCGTGGTCACGCGCGCGGCCGCACACAGGCACCCTCGCCACAAGCCAGCCGGATCTTTTGTGATCGCTTGTCCCTCACACCAGACATCGTCGACGCGTTTCTTATCGGTCAGAGGGGGCGCGCTCAGGTCAAAGGGTCAGGGGGTGGGGTGGTGGGAACGTGCAATCGATCGGACTCGCAAAGGCGCGTATTGAAAACAAAATATGCAGGCGCCCTACATCGATCCGTAAATTTTTTTGCGTCGTTCAGACTTGCGGCGCGCAGCTGTGCGTGTTGTCCTTTCTCCTTCTGTTCTTTTACGCAATCAACATCAAAATTCACGTCCGTGTACCAGTGTCGTGTTTGCCTCCATGAGGTCGGTTGTCTGCTCACTACCTACGGAGTGACATCAGGTGGAGCGGCCGTCTGTAATGAATGACGGATGGCAATCCTCGCCAGCCCACCTCCCACATCCATCACAAGGAGACAACTATCCCATTAAACCACCATGTATCGACGCATCACGCCCAGGTCTTACGCCATTCGCGGTGCCGCTCAGGGTATTCAACAGTCCCACGCGCACTCCCACACGCACACCCTCGCCACAGTTGGCCCGCGCCTCTCGGCCGGGCCCACTCGCCCGACGACCGACCAGGCAGAGGGAGTGTATGCCAAAAAAAGAGGCGATAGAAACGTGCTCTACATCAGCGGCGGGTTAATCGCCGCAGGTGCCCTCTGGTACCTACTATGCGAATGCGGAGAGCGCGCATGCAAACAAAGGAGCGAGAATGGCTGGGGCTCGACAAGAGCGCCGAGGGAGGCCACGAGCGGACTATTTCTGACGCGACGCGCACGGGGAAGGAGCGCTCGCAGGACGTTTTCAAGAGCGGTGATGCAAAGTATCAGGATGTGAAAGCGGAAGCGGAAGCGAAGGTGCGAGCGACGCAAGATCAAATTGGCCAGACCTTCGAACGCGGGAAACAGCGTGTTGAAGCGGTCAGGGATCAAGCTTCCCACCATATGTAACCTCCCCTGCCTACGCATCGGCGTGATCAATACGTCGCTTGAGAATCAGAGCCGTGGTCGCCTCTATGACCAAGGATGTCAACAGGAGCATCATAAGCACCGGCAGGGAGAATTGATTCCAAGTGCCGTAAAGGCGCGCCTCGTACCACGGCCACATCTGGCTTGCGAACGCAAAACAGGAGCCAGATACGGCGTCATCAAAGCGGAGTGATAGGCTGTTAAGAGATATTTGCAACAGACAGATGGGGATGGCAGGGCAGGGCACACATGTTGGAGGGAGGGAGGATTACGAGTATTCCCCCTTTGTGTGTGGCCACGGTACTCCCTCCCTCCCTCTCTCTCACCTGTCATCCATCCCTCCAAAATACCCACCTACTCTTCGAACCTACCTTTAATCAATGAATGCATTAAAGAAAGGCTTCAAGATTCCTCGCGCCCTCCGCTCAGCTGCCCTACTTCCCATTCGCGTCTCTACCGGTGGCGGTACTGGCAGAAACTCTTTCTTGCCTGCCCCAGGCGAAACCCCCGTCGTCATCCTCCGCGTGCGCATTCTCTCGTGCCACTGACTTGTCCAAAGTCCGCAATGGCCTCAGTGATCCGTACGCTCCCCGCGTGACCCTCTCTATCCCCGCACTGACCTTCGATGCTTCCCCACATTCCCCCCTTCCGGTTCCTAGCTGTGTTAGCGTATCCGTTCTGAACACGCGATTCCAAACGCCGGTTTCCAAGCGCACCCTTAATCCTGTCTTTGCTGCAAATGATGCCACCTTTGATTTTCCCCTTTACCTCTCCCTCGCGGAGAAGCTTGGCGTGCTCGAGTTCGTCGTCTGGGATAAGGACATGCTCAGGAAGGAGTATATGGGCGAATATGCTTTCCCATTAGACGAATGGTTCAGAGGAAATGCATTTGCTTTCAATGATCCAGACAATCAGGTGCGTAGCATGATGCTGATCTGGTCTTCCGAGCAGCGAAACAAGTCTTCTCTTCGCAGCCTTTCTCCGTTAATCTCGTATCCTCACGCGCGACGACCAATGCGACTGGCACTATGCACATCAAAATTGGCCTCGTAAACCCTCCTAATTCGTCCACTCAGCCAGATTTCGAAGAGATCTACAAAGCATTTGTCAAGCGTTCTCGTCCGAGCCTCGTCTCTGCTCCTCCAGTACGTATCCGCGATCCACCCACCCCAAGTGGGATGAAACTCAACGGCATATGACATAGACACGAGGCATCGGTACAATCCGCTCTCATCAAACCGGGCCAGAGTACGAAGATGACGGACTCAGCTCCGATGAGCCTGGCGAGGACGAGGACGAAGAGGACGAGACAGAGCCCAAGCCCACCACTCCTCATGATCCAAATGTCTTCCCAGAGACGGGCCGCTCCCCGTCGCCCGATTTGACCCCAACTCCTTCACCTATTGCCGTCGCTCGGCCACCGGCTCAGTTAGCGAAACATTTCCGACCATCAATTCCAAAGATCCTCACACGCCGCTCGGCACAACCTAGTGACACTGGAGCAAGCTCACAATTCCAGTCCAGCTCCCTTCAATTGAGCCTTGCAACTCCGACCCCAGGAAGAAGGAAGAAAATCCCTGGTCCGTGGAATGACCAGAAGCACGACGCGTATGAGCTCGAGGCAGAAAATGACGTCGTGGGCATTGTCATGCTTGAAATTCATGGCGCAACGGATCTTCCACGGCTCCGAAACAGTGAGCTGTTCGACCCTTTCCCTGCCGCCCCAACGCTGATCCAATTGCAAGTCACGCGTACCGGTTGGGATATGGATCCTTTTGTAGTCGTTTCATTTGGCAGGAGGGTGTTCCGAACGCGCATCATCCGACATTCGCTTAACCCAGTGTGGGACGAGAAGCTGCTCTTCCACGTGCGCACTTACGAACAATCTTTCTCTGTGCAATTCACCGTTCTCGACTGGGATAAACTCTCGTCCAACGATCACGTTGGTGATGCCGCGATTGAGATCGCCGAGTTGGCAGAAAATGTTCCGAAAAAGGACCCTACCACTGGGCTCTATCCCGAAGACGAAGACGGCACCCGAACTTTTCAGGACTTCAAACTCCCATTGTCTACAGGCAAAGATGTTCCGTTGGATTCGAAGAATAACCCTGTAATTACGCTCCGGTGAGTGACGTGCTGCTGTAATCGTGAGTTGGCCTTCACTTGGCGATACTACGCAGTGCGAAGTACCAACCATATGATGCACTACGCCAGCGACTCTGGTATCAATTATTGAAGCAGTACGACGCAGACGATACGAGCACATTTTCTCACATTGAGATCACAACAATGCTCGATGCGCTTGGCTCGACCCTTTCCACAGAGACGATTGATTCGTTCTATACCCGCTGGGGCATGAATCCTAGAGTGGATGAGCTGAGTTTTCCCCAGGCAATCCAGTGCCTTGAGACGGAGATTTGCAGACCGAACTCAGAGAAGAAGCGGATTAAACAGTCGGATAATGAAGGTCGCGAGCGTGAACTCGGAACGGGCACAGATACCAGCTCATCCCACACACCAAATCTGCATGCCCCAGGCACACAAACACCGCCATTGCGTCTCGACTCGCTGACCTTCTCAGGCCCCACGCTCTATATTGGTGGTGACGCACCACGTCCTTCGTATCATCACCCAGGTCCGCTGACTGCCCATCCGACGGAGCCCTCACAGACACCCATTGCAGACACGAACGGTGGAAGCGAGGCGTCCGCGCCTGGGCGACATCTACTGAACACACGTGAGGTCTCCACGTCGTCCTCCGTCGCGTCGGACACAGAGAAAACGGCATCTGGCGCAAGCGATGGTGGGAACAGTTCGGGAAGCAGTGATGAAGCTTTCGAGCGTGTCATTAACATCAAGAACTGCCCGTTGTGCCACCGCCCGCGTCTGAACTCCAAGGCGGAGCGCGATATCGTGACGCACATTGCGGTGTGCGCAAGCCAGGACTGGGCGCGTGTCGACCGCGTCATGGTCGGTAATTTCGTGACCGCGGTGCAGGCGCAGCGCAAATGGTACACGAACGTGCTGTCCAAGGTGTCAGCTGGGAATTATAAAATTGGCGCAGTGCGTGATGCGTTGAAATTTCCTATGTCTGGTTGCTTACCTGCAAGATAGAATTCTGCAAATATTATCGTACAGAACAGGATGACAGGTCAACTAGAGGAAGAGAAGATGCAGGTGTACGTGCGGCTTGGCATTCGCCTTCTGTACAAGGCGAGTAACGCTCCGCTCTTGGTGGCGCCATTTTAGATTGAGACTCACTCTTTCTATGATCAGGGTGCCCTTTCGCGGCTGGAAGGCGCGCGAGGTGCGTATATAGTGCCACATATAGATATCTCCCATCTGACCCACAAATGATTAACATAGCTCGTCGGCTGCTCAAGTCCCTGTCGATAAAGCAGGGCATCAAGTACGACTCGCCTGAGTCGGCCCGTGAGATTTCTGCGTTCATACAATTCCATAAGGTCAACGTCGATGAGATATTGGACCCTCTTTCCTCCTTCGGTGGGTCATCTGCCCTCTAACATTGATTGATCGCATAGTTACGACGTCATTCTAGAAACTTTTAACCAATTTTTCTACCGGTTTGCTATGTCACATAATTATCTCTCCGTTTTCTAACAGGAGGTTTTTTTTTACAGGAAATTGAAGCCCGACGCGCGGCCAGTCGAGACACCAGATGACCCTAATCGTCTTGTAAGTGGCGCAGATTGCCGGCTCATGGCGTTCGAGACGATCAGCGAAGCAACGAGACTATGGATCAAGGGCCGCGAATTTACTGTTGCGCGGCTCCTAGGCGACGGATACAAGGATCAAGCCGAACGCTATGTGGGCGGCGCTCTCGTCATCTTTCGCCTCGCACCGCAAGACTACCATCGGTTCCACTCTCCCGTTGATGGTACTATCGGGCCAATAACGAGTATCGCTGGCGAGTATTACACGGTCAACGTAGGTTCAACACCAAGTACAGTGTTGCCATCAATCACTGGCTTACGTCGTGTGTGTAGCCACAAGCAATCCGAACGACACTGGACGTTTATGGGGAGAACGTTCGCAAGATCGTGCCAATCGACAGCCCGCAGTTTGGACGTGTCACGGCAGTGTGTATTGGCGCGATGATGGTTGGTAGTATCAAGATCACAGTCAAGGAAAGCGACTTTGTCAAACGCGGACAGGAGTTTGGTTACTTTGCGTTCGGTATATCCTCCTACCTTGTTTTCTTGGCGGCATCCATTGAACCTTCTGTGTCGCATTTCAGGCGGCTCGACGATCGTGTGCTTGTTGGAGAAGAATGTCGTCGAGTGGGATGAGGACTTGTTGGTCAATGGACGCGCGTGTCTGGAGACGCTCGTGCGGGTAGGAATGGGCATTGGGCGGCGGCCAGGATCTCCAGCGCCGCTGGTCAACGTCGATGCTGCGCATGTGACCTATGGCATCACCTAGGCATATTCGGATCAGGAGGTAGACACGAACGAGGAGGATGCAAGGATACCTGGGGGAGTAGTACTATAAATTTAAAGTGTAACCAATACGAGATGCTTTGATTTCAGTCGTGTTAGCGCCGGCCGGCCATCCGTCTCCTGAACTACTCTCACAGGGCACCATCGTCTTCTATGTCCACGGCTCAAGCCTCCTCTACTGATACGGCCATAGGACACACAGAGACTGATGGGTGCTTGGAGCACGACTCAGGTGAAGTGGACCTCATAGAGGATGATGAAGAGGACGAGGACGCAGATGCGGAGGCAGAGGAGATCGCTCGTCGTCTGAACGACCAGCTGTGGGCGGAGATAAGCAAAGCTCAAGCGGAGGCTGCTGCTGCTGCCACCAACGTTACGACCGCTGCTCTATCGGCTAGTGCATCTGCGGCTCCTACGATCTCACATGATAGACGGGTGCACGAGGCACTTAAGACAATCCGAATCATCCTAAGAGATGTTGGAAACGACCCGCTTGCACGCTCTACCCTCTCCACTACCCTCATCCCAGGCACGACTGGCGTTTCCGTACTGGACGCTTTCAACACCGCGGTCTCGTCCAATGCCATCTCAAAGGACGTCGCCAAGCCGCTCAGCCACCTCTTAGTATCCCTGGCCCGCTCGGGCGCCCTCTTCTCTTCTCTCCGCCATTCTGAGGAGTCCTCCATTCAACTCGAGCTTGGAAAGCGACAGCGTGATGAACATGAAGGCACCTCCGACGGCGCCCCGCCTTTCAAGCGCCATTTCCCCATTCCGTTACCCGTTGGACCGCCGCCGCCACCTTTCGCGTTGCATACCCAACTGGATGTCGCTAGCCGCGCAATCGTTTCCGCCCTCACTGGACCTGCTGCCTCGCACACTGGCCCACCCCCACCACACTTGATAGCTTCTATTCAGTTTCCACTCCATCAGATCTTCCTCTTCGCCGTGAGTGCGGCGGGACCCGCTCGCAATGCATTGCAAGAGCTCGGTGGCCTCATCCAAGCCCTCGGCGTACTCTCAGGGATTCCCATTGGCGGTTCTGGCCTCACACCATGGGGGCATCCTGGAACGTCCGTACACCCGTGCACCTTCGCGGGCTGTGGCAAGACCTTCGCGCGCCTGTACAGCTTGCGAGCGCATACTCGCATCCACGCCGCTGAGCGTCCCTTCCGCTGCACGCGCTGTCCCGCTGCCTTTGCGCGCAATCACGACCTGAAGCGCCACGAGCGCTTGCACGAAGACAAGGCCTGGCAGTGCACGGGCTGCGCCAAGGCCTTCTCCCGCCGCGACGCGCTCACACGGCATCGCAATACCGCCGCGGCGCGCCATAGCGCGTGCGCAACGGCGGATGTGGCCGAGATCGACGTTCAGCGTGGTCCTGCGGGTGTGGAGGACGAGCTTCGCCGCACACGCATGTGGCACGATGCCTCGGACGCGGCTGGCGGAGCCTCTGGCATCCTCGAGGATGGAGAGCTTCCCCGGCCGGTGCTCGCAGCTGCGCACGAGGCGGTGGAGCGGCTTCTCCCAGTACTGCAAGCTTGCGTGGCTCGCGCGTTGGGCAGTACGGCTCCGGTGCCGCGGCCGGCGCCCGGGGACGCTGTCGTGGACGCTGCAGGCAGCCAGGCGACGCTTGCCAGCGCGTTGGCACAGGCACAAGCGCAGGCGCAGCTCTCGCCTGGTACGGCCGTCAATTTGACTGTGCCGTTTGCTGCTGCTGCTGCTGCTACTGCCGCGGGTGAAATGCCTTCTGTGCATGCGTCTGCCGCCCAGGGATCGTCGCTGTATGGATTATCACTCGAACAAACGCGGATGCTCGAACGTGCCATCGCAAGCGCTGCTTCTGCGGCACAGGTGCAAGCCGAAGCCGAGGCAGCACTCGAGGAAGAAGAGGAAGAGGCGTCTAGTGAAGGTGAGGGCGAGGGCGAAGAGGGTGATAGATTGACCGAAACGTAGATGTGCCACCCTGAGGTATGGAATTTTGTGATTCGGTCCTATCGCTCGATGAAACCTAATCTATCGTTACAAGGATATGTTCTACAAGGCTCGAGCGTCAGAGCGCTTGCCAGACTAGCTGGCTGGGGATGCCGTGCCAAACGCGACCTCACCGTTGCATCTTTTGTGCCCCCACCGACTTGTCAACCGCCAACTTTCGCCGCTTTGTATAACCGAGCGTCATGGTGTGGGTAATGGACATTGTGTCCCTAGACACGGCAAGCTGAGCTCCACCGCGCTGATGGTCTCAGTTTCGGGTGCTCGGTCTGGATTCCCGATCGCTGAGATGGTCACTCAGATGCCCGGGCGGCGCTCTGGTACCTGAAATTCCTATTACAAGGACAGGGTGGACAGATAAGACGGAAAACAACGCGTTTGTAAAGCTTGAGACGTGGGATGGTGCACTCAAGGTGTTTTTACGGTCAAGTACGTGTACGAATCAATGTGCGGGTATGTGTGGGAAGTATGTGTGGGAGTGTTTCGTCGGCTTGTCTGGGACCCTGAAGGCTGTTGCTAAGCCATGGATCGTATTCCCTCGTTCCATCACGAGAAGGACACGCATGAGGAACGCCATGTCAGAAGGTGACAGCCCTGATAAAATTGATCGTTTCATTCATTGAGGGTCGATGGCATCTTTGCGAACTGAATGTAGCAACGCTCAGGGGAGATGTCATCCACAAGTGGTCGTACGTGGCTGAGACGTATAACGTTATTAATCGCAACCTCCCACCACCACCACCACCACCACCGGCCGTAACCAAGCTAGCTAGCACTCGTGGTGCACGCAGCGCAAGAGACGCCCGGTTTCCTGTTTTAGGATGGGTAATCGCCTACTCTCCTCCACTCCGAACACGACCAGGGCTGTTCCTGAACTTTACAATAAAAAATTTCTTTCGGTGCTATTGATCAACAGCACATCATTGCTTCATAACGTCTTCGCGCCTTCTGTCCCAGCACCTCACACGTGGCAGTACGTCCAAGTTTTCTTGTGCCACGCAAGCATCCATCCGCCCAACGTACCGCCCTACGTATGGATGAGTCACACTCTGCATCGTGCCCACCGCGTCTTGACACACACACCCGGACACAGGAGCTGGCCGATCATTGGATCCGCCGCATTGGACGCACCGTGGATCAACCCTGAGACCTAGGCAGGGACACCTTCCCTGCCATTGTGGTCCGCGGTCGCGAATTGCAGACCTGACAGCACAACTGTTTCACGCAAAGGTTGGGTTGGGTTGGAGGCGTGTGCGGCGCCACTTGTCATTGTGGGGTCCTCCTCCTTCGGACATGTATCCCCTTTGAGGATGCTGCGTCGATGGTGCCCTCTGGCCAGCGTGCAAACGAACTATCGCGAGTTGTCGTTGACACATGCATACAACCTGCCTTGAACTCTCGAAATGTCCCAAGTGGCAGGTATGGTCAGACGTCAATATGTCCTGCCACGTGGGCGATTACTGATGATATACTGCCTTCACTTCATTGGCACGACGCGGCCGGTTTTTCTGGGGGCCGGTCTGTAAAACGATTAGGTCGCCCGCAAGCAGCGGAGTGCCTCGGTTTCTGGCCGGTGTCGATCAGGGCAGTGGTTGATCTGGTTGACTGGCAGTGCGATTCACCTGCTCACGGACTCGATTTCCATTGTCATCCGGGATGTTATCTATCTCATCGATATCAGGATGGAAAGCGGAAAGAACGGTCTCGGAAAGTCATGCGCGAGGGAAGCAGTGTTCGATCATTTGTGATGTTCATATCATGCGGTGTTCACTTGTGCGCCAGATGGGATTCCCCGCTGCTTATGAAGTGATCCTGATGAAGCGGATTGACGTCATGTCATCCTTGCCCTTGCCTGGCAGCTCAAGTTGGCCGCGACGGTGTATTACAGTACCATGGGTGTACTGTATGCGCGTGCGGAAATCGTTTAATTTCAAAATTTGTCTAAAGCGGGGATAGGACGCCACCTGATCTGGATGGACCTCGAACCTTTCTTTGACATTGACACTTTCCATTTCACGGCGTTCACAAACCCCGCGTCCGAGTCCGAGTTTGTCTTCCAGACCGGACGTTAACTTGTGCACAGATTTCAAGACAAAGGGGAATGTACCTGGGTCCGCCCCTCGGCTTTCCCGCCAGTCCATACACTCTTTCCTTTGAGGGTGCAGGTTCCGATCTCCGGTCTCTCCCACCAAGGTGAGTGTCCTCGATGCCGTATCGACCATTTGGAGCCAGGGGGACACGCAATCTCGATTTACCGCAGGTGCAGCCAGAGAGGGATGCCGCCGCACTCTCCGGTCTTACGTGACTTTTGGGGCAGGTTTACGGGCCGACAGGCACCAGCAGTGGTCTCCGATTGACGGCCCGGCTGAGTGACGAGGGGTTGTGAAATTTGGCTGGCTGTGTTTGGGAAGGGGGGGGACTGAATAGAGTTAGTTCCGTTCCTGTCAAACGCTGATCCATTAAGAATCTTGGCTGTGCTTCCTTTGAAGCGCAACGCGTGAGACCGAGCGCTTCTGGCCTAGTTGACCGACTGACGTGCGACTCGTGTCAGTATATCACTCGTCGTCCCCGTCGCCCTCACGACCCCTTCTCCCTTCCCTTCCCTTCCCCGCCCCCGCCTCCGCCTCCGCCTCGACCTTTACCTCCCCGGACGCCATGCACATGCATCCCATCGTCATGGACTCTTTCGAGTACGCGTATCTTGGTCTCCTCGCCCCTCCTCTCCCTCTCATTCCCCTTTGTTCCCCAGCTCGGCCTTCTCTTCCCTCGCAGATCCTCACTCTTCCGCCGCCCCCTCTCCCCTCGACTCGCCGCATCCCCTCGATGTCTTCGACTCGATCCTATACCCCACGTTCGAGCGCGAAATCGTGAGTCGTCCCCTCGTCTGCCTCTCAATCCTTGGTCGTTTACCGTCCCGTTGACCTGTCAGTGTTCCAACTTCAATTGTTGCGGCCTCAACATCCCTGACCTCCACGAACTGCTTGCCCATTTCGAAGCCTCACACGTCGAGTCTGTGCCTGTCTATCCCGACGAGCCGCTCTACCACCCTTCAACGGACCCGCCGTACGATGTCGCGCACAAGGTTCTCAGTTTCCCTCAGCCTCGAACACTCCCTGAAGGATCATATCCACGCACACCGAGTCCCTATCCACCGACGTTGGATAGCGAGTCTGATTCGGCCACTTCGCCCGTGAGCATGGCGGGCCCTCCGAGTCCGCAGGATATCTTGGCTCGTGCACCCACACCCGAGCTCGTCTCACTGGAAACCCAAAAAGAGCCGATCGCGCTCTCACCCTCTTTATTAACAACACCGCGTGAACCTGCTTATGGACCGAAGCGCGTTGAACGACGTGGCCCTCGTGGCCGATTCCAATCACATGAAACGACGACAACCCCGCGGAAACGTGAAAAACTGTATCATTGCCCGGTGAGGACACTTTAACCGTCGTTGTGAGCACGCAGACTGATCGTGAACTGGTCAGAAACCTGGTTGCCTGAAGGTTGGCGTGCCACCATTACTCACTCACGGATACCACGTTTGTACTGACAGGTGCACGCCACAGTCGTATCTAAACCCAAACGGGTTGAAGTATCACTTGGACAAAGGGACTTGCCAACTTGTGTCAAGTGACGCTTAGGGGGCGTTTTCCCGACTCTCGCTTGTACGTCATTTGGCCTTGCCTTTTACCTCGAACTCGTGGTCATCATTTTTTTTTCACACAGGAATGAGCCGATCCATATAGCCACCCGAAATACGATACCCGATATAGAGTGCAGCGTAGTGCTGGCGTTGAGCGCGGGGCACTAAGGGGGGGGTTGGGGGGGGAGGAGAGAGGGCATGAAACACTTGTCTGCCGTTTTGGACAGGCTTATGTTATTGCGCTGTTGCTGTAAGCCGTGTATCTTAGAGCGATTGCGAATCCCGCGCATAATACACTCTGGAAGAAAAGCCACTCGTTCCGCATTGGTGGGATGTTGATGCTGATGGCCGGGAAAGGCCGGGAAAGTAGATGGGGTGGTTGCCCTGGGTTAAACTGATTGAAGCCAGGAGCGCGTAAACTGCACGACAAATATTGCGGGGAGGCCGTAGCGCCTGCCTGTTTAGATGAGCCGCGGGGCGCGCGCCGCGCGGCAAGTGAGGGCGGCGATATGAGCAGGTGATAGGGTGCAGCAAAGAGCATGGCAGACAGGGCTTGCTTGATGGGCTGAGGTGGACAAACATGAAGCGGGACGTGGGAGACGGAATGGCGAGGGTGGGTGGATTGAGGGAGGGAGGGGAGTTGACGTAATAAAGGGTGGAACGGGGCGATCGGACCGGGGTGTGAGTGTTGTGGTGGTCGGTGCGGTGCGGTGCGGTGCGGTGCTGCTGCTGCTGCTCTCATCCTTGACTTGTCCATCGACCGCTCCCTCATGTCATGGTTCCCAATTTCCCATCGCCCGTTCTCTCTATAGCCGCCGATGCTCTCAGAGATCTCGACGGTGCTGATGCCGTTACTGGTCTCTGGTCAAGTACGTCTCTCCCCTCTCCCCCTCCATCTCCTTTCCTCACCCCGCACCCCAATCAGTCTTTACAAAGTGTAAAGAGTCCCTTCACGATGGCCGTCGCCTCGAAAATATCTCTTGGAGGCTCTGGCATTGTCATCTTTCCACTCCCAGATCCACTCAGCCTCTTCCCATCTCCCCACACTCCCCACAATCAAACGTGGCCCCTTGCC
Source organism: Russula earlei (assembly GCA_025769875.1). Classification (NCBI taxonomy): domain Eukaryota; kingdom Fungi; phylum Basidiomycota; class Agaricomycetes; order Russulales; family Russulaceae; genus Russula; species Russula earlei. The sequence continues at coordinate 257,079 of JAGFNK010000015.1, forward strand.
CTCTGACACCCGTATCAGAACTCGGCCTTGAGCATCCTGGCAAGTTGACTCCCTCTTCTTGGCTCCCAACACTAATCACTCTTTACATTTCTCCCACCCCCCGTCTCCAGCCCCTCCTCCACCTCTCACCAATGACACCACTTCTTCCTTTTTCTCGGCCACTCCACCCCCCCTCCATCGCCTTTTCGCCATCCCGCCAAAACCGAACTTTCCCGTGGGCAGGATCATATGCGATATGATCCCCCTCAGGTTTGACCTCCCCTCTATCAAACCCCCAACGCGACCACCTCGTCCCAAACTCGATCCCGTCATCGTCCCCCCAGATCTCGGTGCGACCGCCCTCCCACCCATTCCGAGCATGCTCCTTCCTCCTCCTTCAACCCCACCTCCCTCCGGATGGCCCCTTTCCACGTGTCGTAGTCGTCAACCCGACCCCTCACCCGACGCCTCCAGCCACCCCCGTCCCTCCTGGTCCTTCCACTCCCTTGCCAAGTATCGGTCAACATCTCGCCCCGCCTCCTCGGCTATCCGCGGCTGTGGCCCGGAATAATTCCCCGGACGCCACAACTCCTTCCAACTTGGCACCAATACCACCTGCCTCTCTTTCTCATATTCTGGCTCCGGTCCCTATTGCCCCCGTCGCTCAACCACATCCCAACTCCCGACTTGATCCTCATCCTCGTCCCCATCCGTCCCAGCGTCCCCACAGGCCACCACAACCCCTGGCTCCGCATCCCGTCCATGAGACGGTCAAACTTTCAGATCGACGGTTCTTCTTGCAACAGGATCAGTCACCTTCGCCAGAACGCGATGGCCCAGACCGTGGCTCGAACGGTTCCATCAGCACGGGTAAATCCCCATCCGAAACAGGCGAGCTGCAACCAAGCAGTGTCACTTCCAATCAGACCCGTGCCAGCGCCGCCTCGGGTTCCTCCCATCCTGTTGCCCGCGGTCGCCGTTCCAAGAATCCTCCTTCCCGTCCGGTCCTCACACGGCTCAACTCGGGTCGTCATATCGTCCAGGCTACGCGGAAGGACCCCACCAAAGCCCGCCCACCATTCCATCCCAACCCAGATAAAGCACCGAAAGTCGCCGGGCCTTCCCGCCAGCCACGCCCTCCCCTCGACCCTCTCCCACACCCACCACCGGCCAAGGTTCAGACTCGTCATATGAACGGTGCCACCGCCCCTAGCGCCTCGAATACCCACGCCGCCACCACGGCTGCGCCGAGGCGTGGTATCGTCGTCTCGAACACCTCGTCTGAATACGAGACGACGGATACCGACGAGGATGACGATGACTCGTGGGCTTCGGAGGGTGTCAGCGAGGGGGCCGTGGACGCCACAGAAGCAGGCACTGACAAGCGTCCTCCGACGAAGGAGGATATCAAACTAGGCGAAGCTGCTCTCGAGGCCCAGCGCCAGCGTGAGCTGTTCGTCAAGCAACCGAAGCGATCGTATTCAAACCTCGGTCGTACTCAGTCCGGTCTTCTTTCCCAACTCCTCAACCCGGATCCGAACATGTTTCCTCCGGGACACCCGTCTCGTGTCACCTCTCCTCACGACGTCACTCGGCCTGGGATGCCTTCTGCGCTGACGTCGGGCAAGGCGACCGCTGCAATCCCCTTGGCTGCTCAAGTCACCGCGCAAGCTCCCATGGCGACCGCCACGTCGTCTACTCATGGCGGTTACCGTCCCAAGGGCCGTCCACAAGGCGAGGAGCTCGAGGATGACAGTGACAGCCCCGATGACCCGGACGATTCCATCCAGGTCTCGCGCAGCCTGGCGCAGCAACGATTGGCCGCGCTTGCCAACCCCTCCCGTCGGCGAGCGTCCGACAACCAAGTTCAGACGCAGGCGTCTGCTGTGATGCGACCCATACTGCCGACCGTTGCGACCGCACCAATCCCCCTCAACCACCCATGGAATCTCCCCACGCCTGCACCGCCAACGACGCCACGCACAACACGGCGACAGATGCTCTCAACGGAACTTAGTGAGAGCCTTCGACGAAACTTGCTATGGGAACGACAGGTGAGCAAGACCAACTTGCTCGGCAATGCCGGTCGACGCAACGTGCTTGGTGGCGGTGGGTCGCGTCCTCTTCCGACGACGGTCAACGGGAATGGCACCGGTTATGGCCAGGCAGGTCCCCCCCACCAGCCACAGCCACAGCCACAGCCACAGCAACGACAACAACGTCCGGCCTCTGGTGAAGGTGCCGAGGACAGTATCGCTGAACGCAGACAACGTGCGTTGGCGAGAAATCGAACATGGGCGGACGATTTTCATTATGCGGGTTGGTAGGCCCACGCCCTCATCTTCGTCGTTCGTCGTCTATTGCTGTGATCAATTTCCCTTTGCTCTCAACCCACTTCTTTCTCAGTCACGCGCATTTCTTTTCGCGGATCGCATTGTATATCAACATGTCTTGACCGCATCGTACCGTCTCTGTTACTCATCCTCCTCACCCCTGCCCCACATATCCCCTCTCTGGGGGGTTTACCTGTTCACGTGGCTACGGTGTTACTTTGTCCTCTCGCGTCTAATTTTTCTAGGTGATCGCCGTTATTCTCATTGTCGTTCTCTTGGTCACGGCACTCATCACAAGCACGCCGGGTTAGTCTGTTGCATACCTGTAATACTAAGTTGATCATAGTATATATAATGTTAAGGTTGCTTTTGTGTTTTGATTGTCCAATGCTGCCCCGACGTTCTCGTTCCCGACCCCATAAATAATAGATAACATGGCATTCGTAACATACACCGAAAGCAAGCACTGCTTGTGCGCTCTTTTCGTACCAGGTAGAGTGCATAAAAGAATTCGCTGACCCATTGTTGAACGTGATCTCGCCCGACTGTCTCAATTCCCATCCCCCTCGGCATCCCTACCATGATCTGCGGGTACGGACGACAGTCATAGTAGGGGACTCGGCAGGGACTGCCTCTGCCTCTGCATCCGCGTCCGCGTCAGCATCAGCGCCGGCGTCCTCGTCCTCGGCACCAGCCAAGTCATCCCCATCAAGCCGCGCCAGGACCCGCGCCCGCAGGCGCCTCAACTCGCGCGAGATGACGGACTGTTTATTGCTCGCGCCGTCCGAATCGCAGTACTTGCACGAGCAGCGCGGCGACCGGTGCACGTCGAGCGTCCGGTGAGCGCCGCGCATCAGCCACTCGGCGTGCCTGACGAATTCGAGAGGCGAGGCGAACCTCGTGACGTCCGTCGGGCCTGCCGGTGCGTCGCAGAGGAGACGCGGCGAGCAGCGCAGGGTGGCGTTGTTATCGTTGTTGTCGTCGTTGTTGTGTGAGCGAACTCGGGAAAGGGGGGAGGGGGAGGGGGGGGGAGAAGAGAGGAGACGGGGAAACAAACGGGGGACGGGGGAGATGGACGGGAGGACGCGCACCGTAGAGGTAAAAGTCGCGTCGCGGTTGGGAGGGCTGCGTGCGGTAACGGGATTTGTGCAGGAGGAGGGCGTAGCCCTGGGGAAAGTCTGCGAGCGTCCAGGGCGAGCGACCCATCATGGCTGCAACGAGCGGTCGTCACCGGGTCGCGGTCGTGCGCGTGACGCATGTCGAGCGTCATTCGTCGACGGGTTCGCGCAGGGCAGTCGCGATGGATTTTTGGACCGCGGGGGAATGGGGTCGTGAGGGTGGTGGCTCGGAAGGACATATGGGTACGTACCGCCTAGCATGAGGGGCGCAAGGTACTTGGCGATCTCCGTACGCCATCGGTGCGAGTCTGGGTGATCGAGCGGGACATGGAGGTAGTAGTTTTGCCGAAGCGTGCCGCCTTCTTCCTCTGGCTCTAGGATCTCATGCTCAGTCGGTCGACGGCTGCTGTCTCCATCGGAGAGGAGGAAGACGAGCTCGCCCTCGTTTGTTGCCTGAAAATTTGGGCCATCAACAAGCATGGGGACGAGAGACAGTGTTTGTGAGAAAGGCGGGCAACAGAGATGACTCTTTACAACAATAAAAATACGAAGAGCCTGGCACAGGTTCACACGCACCCGACCACCCTATTTCAATTGGGCCATCATCGTGCCATGGCCCGATTGAAATGGGGTAGTACTGTACTGGAAGTATATGATATGCTTACGGTACAACACGTACAGCGCCATAATCGCTAGACAACGAAGCAAAGCGTCCGATGTTGAACTTCTTTTCGTTCACCCCTCACACAATCTCCAACCCTACAGGAGTAAATATCCTCGTCCACGGACCATTGACATCAAGCGCGGCATGCTGTCGCGAGCCTCGTGGTACGCCTTGTATATCGAATACTTTCATGACCTCAGAACCATCAGCGAATCGGGCGCGCAAGTCATCAGGCACGTCCGACGTATGGAGCTCGCGATGACCACATATTGTATTCAAAATGGCCTTGACCTCGACCTTGACCGACATGTCCGGTCCAGTCTCCAACTGGCGCAGGAGAGGGAGCGCGTGGTTCAACAAATTGGCCGCCACGGCGAGATGCAAATGACCCCCCCGGTGATACCACCTCTCGACGTCCGCGGAGGTGGCCCCAAGTTGGCGCTGGAGAAGGGCGGAGGCATCGGAATGAGGGCATAGCCACCTACCATCTCTCCGCATGACGGAAATCAACGCCTGAATGCAATGTGCTCGGATTGCTATGAGAGGGTCCAAATCCGTCGTCATGTTCCCGGCTACTGCCCACGTTTCCGTTGTGAGTAGTCCCCATGGATCGTTGGTCACCTTTCCCCACTGATCCCAAATCGCCCGAAAATGACGATCGATGGTTCCGGAGAAGCACCAGATGGCCCCGAGGCAGGCGGTGAGACGTTGTGTTCGGATCCCTTCTGGGAGAAGACCGGTCGTACACGTCGCAAGGAGTTTTTCGGCAACAGGGTTGACTAATCGCTCCAGTTGTCCCTTGAGCCCTTGCGAATGATGACCCGTCGACCCTTGGAAAAGCCCTGGGAGGCCATCAAGGAAATCTTCCAACTCGTTGTCATCGTCTAGGGACAATAGCGTCCACTTCAAGGCACGGGCATCGGCCTGCGAGGTAAGGTTAGCGGCCGCCTGTTCGAGTGTGTATCGCATGCCCTGTCCAATCTTGATCCGGCGATCGTGAATGGCCTTCTTTACCGCATCAGTTCGTCGGCGTAGCCACAACTTGAGCAACGGTGAAGCTTCGATGATGAACCAAACGAGCGCCGAAAGCGGGGTTTGGTAAGGGGAGCTGGGAAAGTATAGAGGCATGATGGTAAGCAGAAAGTAGATCAGCACTCCGAGCGTGAGCAAGGCAAGCATCAGGTAGGCGATGATGTGGTTGATGTGGAAGAGAAAATCGACGAGCCCTATGTAGAAGATAAGGACAGATGCGTGCAAGAGTGCAGGAAGGACTTCGACCGCCGCTGCAAGGGCAAATTTCTCCACTCCATCTGCAAAAAAAGCGCGGATCCGCGCACGCTTTGGAGGGTTGTATGGTCTATCCGCTACCTGAACATATCTCCGGGTCCACTGTTGCATGAGGGTAGCCCACAGTGCGCAGGCAGTGCTCGTGCTCAGGCTAGTAAACCACAGAGCGTTCACACGTACGACCCAAGCGGTGGGTTTAAAGGAAGATTGGCTAGGAAGAGTTGCAGGTGGCGACAATGATGTTCCATTTGGGAGTGCCGACAACTGTTGAGAGATTTGAATAAGCAGCTGGTTGGTGATATCGTTTGGATTGGGCTGCAACTGCGGATAGCTGACAACGAGAAATGCAGCTATGGTCGCGAACAAAAGGCCGGTCTGACGGGGGCAGGTGGGTATAGTCCTGGTGATAAAGAAAGTATGACGCACAAACACCAACACCCCATCTAGGTTTGCCGTCCAGCTGTCGGAGTGATCTTTGTCGAACTTCTCTGCTTGGGAAAGATACAATCCCCATATTTTGGCTGACGGATCGCTATACATAGTTTGTCCAGTAAGGCCTGTGTCTCTTCGATGATGATTCATGGCCTGGTGGAATCCGGGGCTTAGGGCACGGCCAAGTACATCGCCTTGGAGCCGGGTGAGCGGCCATGTAGAGAGAGGGCAACGGGAGCCGTGTTATTCACCTTGTTGGGAGACCTTCTCCTCGATGATCGAGGGGTCGGTGACATAGACGGACCGAGGAGAGCCGACATCAACACCGAGAACTGTCGATCCAACAAACGCCCCGGTGGCCGAATCTGAATGTGCAATTCGCAGGGCGCACATGAGATTTCAAGCTCTCTCCCAACGGAGGATGAGAAATATAGAATACGAACTGTCCAAAGACGGGTATTCGAGGTGGGACTGAACTGGATCTCTGTCCATCTGGAGTAGAGAAATCGTTTAGCGGGTGACAAGGATTTGATTGAGGACGCAGGAACAACATTGTGGGCCCCGACAGGATACAAATAGCGGGCGCAAGGATTGATAATGATGTCCATGTCTTACAATTCAATCCCGGCGGCGATGATATCGTTATCGACTCTCGATAATTGGCTGATAAACATTTGACGTCTGTCAATCAAGGAATCAGGTCGGAAAGGTTGTTTCGTTGCAATGCGCTCGTCGTCCCAAGCCAGTCCCTACTCGAGTGGACTCACCACGTTCACTCAGCCAGTAGCCATGATCAAATACTCAAAAAACTCGCCAGAGAACCATAAGCAAGCTTAAAATCCAGCTGGCTGGTATATAGGTGAATTGATATACTAAAAGCGTCCGTCTTCGCCATGCGTCCGCGACAATCATTCCCCAAACTCCTACCCTCAAAACGATCGTTGCCTGATCATGACAACATCAAGCACGTGCATTCACGCAAGGAAAGCAATAGAGAAGGTAACACCAAGGATAGTCGAGAAAAGGGAAATTGTGACAGCTCCCGCGCCATTAGACCCAGTGGCCGAAGCACTGGCCGCACTGGCCGAGCGACTACCGGAACCGGGACCATTGCTCGCTCCAGTAGGAGACGTCCCACTCGCGGTGGATGTGGAGGTGGCGAGAGAGAGAAAATCAGTGTAAAGCGCGGTACTCTGATAGGTTTGACAGTTCGAGCTGGACGGGACACGCGGGGTGTAGGGAATCGTAGTGATGGGGCCAAGCGACTCGGGAGGCTGGGCGTATGACGAGGTTTGTCCGTTCACGGTATAGATTCCAGGAATATCCATAGGATCAGAATCGCAACTTTCGAACACATTGTTTTGGGCATTGTTAGGCATGTTGTAAGGAAGGCCGATGCGATCGAGAGTGTGTTGGCAATAGCCGGCCGGATTTGGTCCGTTAGGGTCGCAGACCTTGACACCAACCACGTTCCCGCCCTCAAATCTGTAAAAGATAAGATAAAAAGTTACGAATAGACGACGACATTACAACGCACACGTTCCAGTATGAGGTTTGTTGGAGGGTCGATTGATTATTGAATGCTGATGTATATACCATGCCGCCTATAGGATTGCCCAGCTGAAATGCAAGACCATTAGACCGAGTATTCTGGAAGGCAACCTCACAAGATCACGCACACCATCCTGTCCCCAGCCATCAAGCTCACCACCGTAGTCACCGGCTTGAAGATTGATTTTCGTCTGATCGACGAAGAGGACAATTTGAATGTAGTATGGGGTGCGCAGCATTTGACCACCCGTGATAGTACCGGGGGGGATTCCGCGGGTACCATAACCATTCTTTGTGCACCAAGATACTTCAATACCTTCCGTATCACCAATGGTAGAATTAGGTTGCGGGGGCGCATAGGTACAAACGTCTAGGCGGAATATTAGTTTATGTTTCGGATAGAAAGCTCCCACGGAATGCACCAGATAAACTATTGACAATAAGAGTTTGGCACAATGACTGCTGATTTTGAGTGCTAGCATTGCACTGATTGTAACCATACTGAGTGCCCCGGACATATTGACCTGTGATAACTTGGTACGGCTAAGGAGAACAAAAAAAAAAAAAAAAAAAAGGCAAGGAAACAAATAAGGGAAAGGACCAAAATAGATTGAGAGAAAAAACCGTACCAATGCCGAATAGGGGTAGTGGATGCTGGCAAGCGGTGTTGCTGGGAACGTGGGGACAGTGGGGGAGGCTGAAATGGTGGATGGAGCCGCCGTTACTGTGGGGGAGCCTGAGCCCGAAGGGGTAACGGACTGGCAAGCAACGTATGTTAAAGAGACGAAGGCGACGAGAGCGGAAAGAGCGGAGCGGGCCATTATGGCGACCAAGGTGAAGAAAAGCAGAAAGTGACGAAAAAGACCAGGAGGTAGGTAGAAGGAAGTGTGGTGCGGCTAGAGACGGGTTTTAAAAGACTTTTTCGGCATTTTGCGGTAACAGCCTCGATTACCCTGCGTTACATAATCTAAAAGTTGCGCACGGACCAATGCAGCTTGACTTACACGTGACGTGGTGGTACGCGTTTTTGGTTGTTGATTGGGCGCGTCTCTGGACTGACCAAAGGAAGGATATTCAGACCCCGACTTATAATATAAAGGCGTCTCCTCATGGCCCCTTTTCACTTGCTTTTTTCTATCGCTCGCCATGGCAAGGACTGCAACAGGTAACATATGCTCCTTCATCTTCTCTCCCATCAATCTCATTCATCCCCTACAGAGACCACAACCAAGACAGCGACTCGTCGTGCTAACGCCAAGTCTAAAGATGGTTGGCACTTCATTTCGGTCGTATATGCACGTATGCTCACAAGCAACGCGTCTATCAGCTGACGGAAAAGTGAAGCGCGCGCCATCCGCATACAATCTCTTTGTTAAGGAGCACATGAAGACGTATCTTGCAGAACACCCTGGCAAAACGAACAAGGATGCCATGAAGCACGTATGTCTCGCAGTTGTCTTCAATTATTTCTACCAACTGTCGGCATGTCCAGATTGGTGCACTTTGGAAAGATGCACCCGAGAATCCTAAGTGTGGTCAGGAGACCAAGGAGAAGGCATCCAAAGCTCCTAAAAGGCCAAAGAAAGTTGCAGCTGATGTCTCCGAGGGTGCTGAGGGTTCCCAGGACGAGCCCGGTAGCGACGACTAGATGTTTTGTGATTTCTTCGCTCCCGCCAGGGTCGGTCGATTTCATTCCTGTTCGGTACGTTATCATTGCCTATTTCGCATCGGCCGTATTACCTTGTATGTTTTCATATCAATTATGCCGTTGTGCTCTCGTGCTGTAAACTGGTGTCGCGATCTGCAACCGGGTATGCATGGCGGCCAAATCACAATTCCTAACGTGTACTCGCAAGTTCCCACTTGGCTATGGCAATCTACATTAGCGTCTGCTGTTTACTGCGTCATTTCACTGCCGTTACTTCCATTCGATGCTCAGGCGCGAGGACGCCGCCTGTAATGCTCACTCATAAAACTTGAGGAGCATGACAGTCCGCCATATCTTCTCATCCCTCTTTTCCGTCCTCGTCATAGGATCCGCTGCATGGACGCGTCATCGAAAAGGATGGTATCAAGTACATCTTGAGGTCAGCGAGCACCGTTATAAGTCTGAATCGCATTGATGCAGCCTTGGATAGTACGTGTCTATGGCGCGTTCCTCTGTCATGTACGGTAGTCTGGTGGACATTGTGGATATTCGGGCACTTGGCTCGTACAAACTGCATGATCGCATACGAACAGGAAGTACCACCAAACGCGAGACAACGCCATCGACGCCGACAGGATGAGAAACGCGTAATGTTAACATGACGGCATTGTTGCATCTGCGGTGCTCCTTTCGAAGATGCAGCCACGGGAAGACTGAACCCTCGTAAACATGGCAGTTTGCTTGTTTATGTCTGACCTAGTATTTAGGAATAGTAGCCACAGCACATCCAGCGTGGCATTATTCACCCCATAATCCAGCAGCCGGGAAATAGGTGGACACCACACAGCTGACGTTTGGCGATTACGTGCCCGCTTTGGAGAGCTATATGCAAACAGTGATGTGCGCGACAAAGTCCGTCACAGAAACGTCAAGAGTGCGCAGGGCTCGAAGACGCCGTGTGTTGTGGAAGCGCAAATCCAAGGACTTCACGGTCGCAAGTTGGCAATAGCAATGTGAGGAGAACGCGTGAATTGTCAGCGCGTCTGTCCTCGTGCGGGTGTCTGCGGAGACAATAGTTACTGACTCAACAAGACGTTCAACATACGGGAAGTGGAGGGAAAGAACGGGGTGACAATTGCACCACAGAAGTAGCCGGGATTGCAGGCTCAGGAGCAGGAGATTCGCACCTAGACGTTCGTAAGAACGTCTCATCCCTTGAGGCACCTCGTCCAAGGTTCAATATTTTGATGGCCTGCTCAGCGCGTCGAAGTGCCTCGACGTACTTGTGGCCGTCCCACTCTTCGTGGTAGCGGCAAGTGCTGACTGAGGGGACTGTAATGGCAGTAGTGAGGCAGTGGCCTCAGTTCTGAGTGGTGCAATAGTCGTGGGGAGTGTCACATTCTTTGGTGAAATGCCCAACAAAGCCGCAATGTTTGCTGGTTATGACGATGGCGAGTGATGAGTGCAGGGTTTCTAAGTGGGTGGCGTCGATGGAATCTCAAAGCAAGAGCTTGTTGTTGCCTACCACGCGACACAAAGACAAAACGCATTACTGAAACACCCGTCTACGTTCGACGCCGCGTTCTTGGGAAATCTGCAACTCCCGTAAAAGGCCTGAGTGCAGGTGCATCTCGTGACAGTTTTGCATTTTTGCATCCCGCTAACTCGTCTCGTCCACTGGACCGTGTTGATCGTTGCGGTAGAGGGCCTGCAGAACACGTTCATGTGGCCATTTCCTCATTACTGCCAAGTTGCATCAGCCTACTCACTTGCCATTGACTACCAGCTTCGCCTCAAAAGCCTGTATCATTCCTCAACCGTTGTTGCATTTCGTCGGCACAGAAAAATCATGCCCAAGGCAGGATACTATGCTGTCAAAATTGGCAAAAGGCCAGGCATTTATACGACATGGTCACATTTTTACAATCTTAACTCCTTGCTACGTTGTCCCTGATCGTTGTGCTTAGGGAAGATTGCCGAGAGCAGGTGGACGGTTATCCCCGCGCGAGATATAAGAAACTGAGAACGGTCGAGGAGGCGGAGGCTTGGATACAGGGAAGTACGCTGAGGGGTAGCGCAATCCAGACCAGCCCCGTAGAACAGCGCCATGTGCCATATCCTGTAAGGCCGAAGATTAGGACGACGAACCAGGCGAGGGCTTTGATTGGGTCACAGACCAGTGTACCAGTCTCAGCATCCCTGTTATCTCCAACAGTCGAACCTGTGTCCACAGGCCATTCAGAGTCTGTATTGCAACCTACCGCTGGTCTGTCAAATGCAGTATCACGCGCTACGGCGGGGCAGTCGAAAACTACAAGGTCAAACTTAGTGGCGGCGGAGCTTGTCGTGTATACTGATGGTGCGTGCTCGGGAAATGGACAGTCTGGTTCTGTTGCAGGGATCGGAGTGTGGTGGGGTTCTAATGACACTCGGTATGCGCTCCTCCCTCAATGGTGCTGTCCATTTATGCTAGCGTTGTTGAAGAAACCTCTCCGAGCGCTGCCCTGGCCGTCAAACCAACAACCGTGCCGAATTGATCGTACGCCTGATTCCTCAAAATGAGGGTTTCCTCTCATTCATAGTGATTCAGGCTATCATTCGTGCGCTCGAGACAACTCCTATGAGTTCAGTCCCTCTAGTCATAAAATCCGACTCGGAGTACGCTATAAAATGTACTTCTCTGCATTGTCTCACCGCGCCTTCTAATCGAGTGCGTAGGTTTTACAGACTGGCTTCCTATCTGGCGGCGCAAAAATTTTATTACATCACAAGGAACGCCTGTCAAAAATGTAAAGCTCATCATGTACATGGATGCCCTTTTCTCCACGCGCGGTCGAACAGGACAGGAGGTCAGGATTGAACATGTGCGTGGGCACGCTGGTGAGGTGGGAAATGAGGGCGCCGATGCACTGGCGGTCCATGGAGCAAAGCTACGCGAGGTAGATGAGCCAGATTGGGATGCACTGAGGGATCGGCTTGAGAAGGAGTCTGCGCAAGGGATGCGGACTACTGTAGAATTGGCGGACACATCTGTGAGCTGTCTCTGGATTTCACGTCCTTGTGAAAACACAACTCAAGGTGCTCCTTGGCAGATGTACGCTGATATAGTGCTTGATGAAAGGGATTTGCTTGCAGAGCTTGAAGGAGAGGCAGAATAGATCTGTATGCACTGGCATTGTAGCAGCAACAATCATCGTTGTACTCAGCCTACTAGTGTGGTGTGACGCGACGCGACGCGATTGTAGGCGAGCGAGACCACAAAATGTAAGCGATGTAAGCAACAGCAACAACAACACCCAGTCAAGCCAAGGCAAGACGATGACTATGACAGCACCCCAAACTCCCCGGCGGTCAAAGCGACATCATCCCACAGTTTTCACCACAAACAATCCTTTCCTTTCCCAACCGTGCCATGATCAATGGGCCTCTCCTCCTCTCCATACTCGCAGCGCCATCTCCACAGACCTGGTTGATGATGAGGAGTCGACTGACAATGCCTCAACAACTTTCTACTCCACTTTTCTGCGTTCTTCGCATGCAAAGAATAAGACTGGAAAGGCAGCATTTGAAAGGTTTTCCATTGGGGACACAGTACTTCTTGCAACAAATGCTCGAAAACCCAGCATTGGTGTTATCATTGCTCTGTGGGAGGTTTTCCAGCCTCCCACAAACTCACAAATGTTTTCAAAGATACACTGGTTCCTCCGCCCGACTGAGCTTGCGCGTTCCCGTGTAAAGAGGGATCACGTAGAGGTATGCTTTCTCGTTCCCTCTCTTTGGGCCTCCAAATGAACCCCCTGACATTCTACCCAGAACGAGATTTATTTTTCTCTTGATGCCACTTCTGTTATCAACACCTCTGCGATCCTCACCCATTGCGATGTTTCGTCCATCTCAGCAAAATACCAAAAGCCATCCTCTTCTCGTTATATCCTTCCCATATCAACCGCGGCAAACAGTTTTTACTGTGTCAATGCTGTAGATTCTCGACGTGGGTTATACTACAAGCTTGACTGGCATGCCCACCGGGAACGATCTCTCCAATGCGCCAAAGGAGATGGCATGCAATGGGGTTCCGGTGTCCCATGGGTGGTCACGGTGGAACCTATCCTAAAACCATGGAAGAGGACATCAGAGCGGGACGAGGAGGGTGCTGACATGGTTTCCCATACAGGCAGCGATGAGTTCGTGGACGACTCAGAATTCGCTACTCCTGCGGAGGCTCCAAATACACCGTCTAAGCGCAAGGGGGCCGCTTCCACTACCTTAACACCGCGACGTAAACGCGTAGCGCCTGCTCCAGCCGCTCCGACACCGCATTCAAAACGTGCTCTTCGTGTCCGCGCACGCAGACCAGTCATGCGACTACCGCCGCCCGAAATGACTGGCACGTTTATCGCTTGTGAAGCGTCGGCTGAGGCAGACCCTTGGTTACGGGCGATGCATGCACTCCATGTTGGCGCGCGGCCCGAGAGTCTGCCTTGTCGTACCGAGGAGTACGCTCAGATCATGCGTGCAGTGGAGGAGTTACTTGAGGAGGGTAGCGGCGGATGCATCTGTGAGTTGATGACTACTTAAGATGTTTTTGGCAAGGTGGTAAACTGATCACATTGCGCAGACATTTCGGGGGTTCCAGGAACAGGCAAAACAGCAACAGTGCACGCTGTGGTGAGAGAATTAAAGCGCATGGCTGAACAGAATGTAAGCCCCAACTTGATTCGCCAGGGCCAGAAGAACTGACGTAACACTGGTCGTGATTAGGAGACGAACCCATTCACGTACGTTGAAATCAATGGGTTGCGGATACCCGAACCAAACGCGGCATATGGCCTGCTCTGGGGAGCCATCTCAGGACATGATATGGCGACTGACGGACACCTTCGCCTCAGCGCAAAGGTAGCCCTCAAACATTTGTCTCATCACTTCGGGTCGCCCAGGCGTGCTGGGCCCGGTGGTCATGCTTGGTCAGTAGGTCTTCCGTATGAGAAGGACCGCTTCACTGATGATGGATACAGTGTTGTCCTGATGGATGAATTGGATCAATTGATGACAGCCCAACAGGATGTTGTATACAATTTCTTCAATTGGCCGACGCTCGCTGGTGCAAAGTTAGTTGTACTTGCAGTAGCTAACACTATGGACCTCCCAGAGCGCGTCATGTCCGGCCGCGTTCGTTCCCGGCTTGGTGATTTCTTCCTCTTCCTTTCCTAAGAGAATGCTAATGGATACTGATAGGCATGATTCGAATCAACTTCCAACCGTATACGACGCCTCAGCTCGAGCGAATTGTGCATGCTCGACTCGGAGAAAGTACTGACGTACTCTCTAGGGACGCGGTTAAGTTTGCGGCCATGAAGGTGTCGAGTATCTCTGGTGATGCTCGACGCATACTTGACATTTGTCGGTGCGTCCTTTGGCCCGTCACCTTGGAATGACTGCTGAAGAACAGGCAGACGGACAGTAGAACTCGTTCAACCATACAGGCGTGTGGCGCGAACAGATGACGTGAAGGATGTCATCCGAGACTTGCAAAACTCGCCAACAACCGGTTTTCTGCGTTCACTCTCATTGCACGAGCGAATGCTCCTCGCCGCACTGCTGAGATGCATGCGTCGTGGTGGTGTCAGCGAGGTCCCTTGGGCGGACGTGAGCCACCAGCACCATCTGTATGCCGGCATATTTGCGGATAGTACGCTCAAGCGACATGAACTCGAAGGAGTGCTCGATGCGTTGCTTGCCGCGCGTGTTGTGATATCTGAGACGCGTGGTGCTCGGCGCCTTGTGCTCAACCTGGAGCAGGTAGAAGTCGAGCGCATACTCGGAGAAGTTGGTGGACAGCAGTGGCGAAATATGCTCGCTGCGGATTAGTTACATTCCAGTTTTTTCACGAGCACTCTACGTGTGTCCTGGACGTGTGTCGTGCGACTCGGGTTGGGATCGTTCGTTCACCGTCAGTCGGACATTCACAATGAAATGACACGACTAGGGCGCGAATGAATTGGCCTCATGAACAACGATCGAAAGAAAAGTCCAAGGGGCGCGTAACGTACAAAGACCGAGCTTTACCCGTCTGTTCGACCAACTGGAGCCGAACAGCGTGGAGGACGTGGGACCTCATGCGGGCCTCATGATCGATCAGAGTCAGGCGAGCACCTCGTTCCTCTTATCTGCTATCTGCACCCGGTTTGCGACCAAGCCGCCCTCTTTGTTTGTTTGCTTGCTTTTCCACGATCGGTTCCTCTTTGTCACCGCGTTTATGAACATGCCCAGCTGATCGCTCACGCACGCCACAAACCGTTCACGATTGACGGATCTTTGCGCCGACGGGGACTGGGGACTGGGTACGAGCCGTAAGGTTCCCGATAAGTCAGAGCCAAATATTGGCATCCCTGGACCATGTACACTGCAGGCCGAGTCATGACCGCGACAAGCTCCGCTTTGATTGTCTAGGCATTGGCATAAGGTTCATCAGCGATGCCAGTAATGCAGTCTCGTCCGGGGGGTGGGCACGCACTGGGCACCATTCCCATCCTGTGCTGCCGAAAGGTGCCAGACTGTCCTTGGGCGTGCCCGGCACCCTGTCATTTTGTTCCGGCCGTGAACATTTTGGTGCCCCATTTGCTGTGCATCCAAAAATTCGAATTGAATCGTCTCTCTCTTTACTGCGCATCAATACGTTTCTGCATGTAGCCTCGATGATAAAGAGGGTTCGAAAATAAACTTTGTTCATACATACAGCGCGCGCTCGGGGCGCTCAAATGGGCGCAACTTGTCTCCATCCCTCGTGGTACGGTACTATATCCCTAATCGATGGCAGTCCCGGGAATTGATTGCGCCCTCAAGACGCAGGCCGGGCACTCGACTCAATCAGGCTAATCTAATTACACTCTCACAAAAGGCTTTGCGCCCCTACATCCCTAGTCAATTTGAACCATCACTACCACCACCGCCTCGGTGTCAAGTCATGAACGGCCACAAGTCTCACAACCAGCCATGGAACAGCACGCATTCACCCGCCGTGAATGATGCTCCTCGTACGCTCGCTGGTTAGTTGTGTCCACCTGTTACACATCAAGGTGAAAAGGTGTCGCTGATGATGTGATCCAAAGCTTCATCATCATACTCATCCCAACAGTACGGCGCAACCACAACCCTGTCAACCACCCTTTATCCGACCAGGATCATGGACCCTTCGACACCAGTATCACTTGGGCGTAAGTCGCTTACATTGTGTGTGCAACGTTCCGTTGCCAAGTACTGTGATGTTCTAGAGATCCCTTCACAGAACTCTCCGATCTCGCTAACAGTCCCCACAACACCGTCACATGGCTTAGCGGGCATTTCCTATACAGGCCATCAGTCCTTCGTGGCTTCGCCGCCGCCGAACATTCCACGCACTGGAGAAAGGCCGTTGCGTCGTGGCGTGGAGAGTGAGCCCGCAACCCCGCATCGTGAGCACCCCTGACCTGTATCCTGTAGATAATGCCACTGCGTCGGGGAATCTGCCGTGGGGTCCTACAGTTAGCGATGGGAATCGGGTACATCTTTCTCTGTCGCAGGGCCAGTCCCAGGGCTACTATAACCACGATCCAACGCCGCCTGTGCAATCTCACCGAGGTATGTCCATGTCCTGCACTCGCTTTTGTCGTACACCACCGGCATACTCACGGGCAATTGACATTAACTCCAGCGCCAAACAGCACGCCGGACGGCAGTCAGAACTGCATGATCCCAGGTTGTCCACTCAAGGCATATTATAACTACGCCGATCGAGAACAGACGGAATATTGCGGACAGGGCCACGAGCTGTACGTCTCTGGCTTTGACATTGCGGATAGTTTCAGTCTCAGACATGCTTCATTAGGCAAGCGATAGAAACAGGTCTGGCGGGCACTTGCGTAATGTGTAAGGGACGGCCACGCCGCATGGGCGAACTCGTTTGTGGTCGCACCTGTAGGGAACAAGAACGTCTAGCGACTCAGGTCCATGGATATTACTATGGTGTGGAGGTAACTCGACGCGAACCCCGAAGGCCGGGAGCGTAGTCGCTCCAATATTGTCTGTCTCTGGCTTCGTGTTTCTATTGTTGGGTATGCCTGCTCTAGTCCGCGCTATTTCATGTGATCCCGTTGTTTGTTGTTTACCGAAAGGCCTGATCAGTCAGATCAGAATGCGTCTCGGCCGACTGACTACAACTTGCCCACACATGGGCACGACCACCGTCATCATGGCATGGGGCCGAAGGCAACTGTCAGTATTCGCCGCCCGTTAGATGGATGCTTCTAGATCTAGAAGTACAACTCTCATCCATCGAAAATGTCCCTGTGGTGGCGCAACCTACTTAGCACTTCAAGGCAATGCACGAGGCGTATCTCCTTTAGTACTCGTGCCACTCTCATCTCGCTGCGGCTGGGCATGAAGTCGGAGCGTAGGCATTCTGCCCTTGCGTGCATCCATCAGGCACAAGGGGTAAATTGTGAACCTATGCGGAATGTGCTTCGACATCAATCCATCAGCTAATTCAGTTCGAAAGCGCCTTGCCCACCTGACACACAACCACAAGTGAGGGGTACGAGTCTCGTGTGACTTGTCCCTCCGCCATTTGCGCCCTCCCAAGCTTAAGAAAGATATGAATATTGGTTCTTTCTCCATATCACCGTTCAGACCCCTCACTCCCCAACTCTTCGACATACTCTACCGCCGCGACCATGAGTCAGGACCAAGACCCTCGCTATCGTTCCGGTTATTATCAGGCGCATCCCTCGGGTCCACCTCAACAATCTGGGCAATTTGTCTCGCGTCTTCCAATGACTCAAGATGGGTATCCTAACCGTCCGAACCAGCACGGTATCTATCCATCTCCTCTGTCTTCGAGAGATTTAGGAACTAATTTTTTTTTGGAAGCATACCAATTTCCACAAGGTTCACCACCACTTCAGCCGTCGGGATCCTCTACCAGTGGTAGCTATCCGCCTTATGGGGAATCGCATATGTCTTTTCCCGAGCCACATCCAGAATCGAGTTTCCCGCAACGCAGTTCCAGTGGACACACAGCAACTTACTTCTCCCCCCCACCGACAATTCCCGACCCGTCCATACCCCCACATCATTACGTACGTCGGGATACCGGTGGCTCTTCTTATGGCGCACGCCAAGATCCATCCGACTATCCGCCATCTGATAGATCTTCTGGTGGACACCGCGCGCATCCTGCCGGGGGTTCAGATACTGGAGGATCCGACATGTATTCTGGGGCTCAATCCTCTCAGTTTCAGAATTGGAACACGTCCGGATACGACGAGGGCCGCGACGAGGGACACGACGACGACCAATATCAGAGAAAAGGTCCAAGGAGCCCTCCTGCAGCCGGTTATAGTATGCAATGCACATAACTTCGCGTTTCCCTTCCTGATGAGCTCGTCTAGCGCGTCATTGTCGATATCCTTACTGTAATAATCATGTATTCTTTGACCGGCGTGTCAATGAATATAGGGAGTGGTGCAGCGACGACCACATGCTGTGCGCAGTCCGCATCACTTTCATGGCCCCAATAGGCTTACTTTATCTTAGGGCCTGCGGTAGCGAACGGTGTTGAGAGGCCTTGCAAACATTGTCGAGTTTGGCCTCGTCGTTATGGCCATAAGCTCTGCAGTGGGAACGTTTGCCGATATGCACCTTAAGGCTACCCACAAGTCTTGCTTCCTTTTCGGCTCCCCGTCCTTGTTAGAGTTGCACGCTCATACAGTAGTGACCTAGTAACTTTGGTGTGTGGGGAGGTTGGGAGCCTTGGCTCCTCCCGGGCCGAGCCGTTTTGGTCTCTAGGTGCCTGGTATAACGATTATTTAACACTTCCACATCACGTCCACAGAATCTCGTTTGCACTCCCATTACTTCTCCCTCAATTCGATTGCTTCTCCAAAGTCAGGTTCAATGGCACAGTTACATTCAATACGAGTCGATGGCCGTTTGTCTGACACACTGTCAATGGCTGAGTGAACAACAGAGGCAGATCGCAAGTCAGACCTGGAGTAAATATATGATCTCTGCCAATATCTTAAAATTCCCAGTTGTAAACTGCAGTGCACATAGTACAGTAGATGCTAGCTACCTAATGAGCAGGCTTGGGCCATGCACCAGCCCTTACCTAGAGTCCAGACCAGTAGTGGTGAAGATGTGATACCCAGGTGATGGTAACATGTGTGTTGGGAAGGTGGGCCAGTGGGCCATTGATGTGAAGACAGAGATGTGTGTGAATGATGCAGAGTGTCACAGGAACCGGCATTATGAACCAAATCAGCAACTGGATCAGCTTACCCATACATGACTCATGTTTGTCTTGTTCTGTATGACTCACTACTACTGTCACTGACCCACCAACCATGCAGCTTACTTAAGGTACCTAGCAATCAGTCAGAACTTGTAGACACACTGAAAATGATGATCTTGATTTCTTTCAAATGGGGGGTAGGGTAAAAGTAGTGATTAATGTGAAACCATGCATGTTTTTTTTTGTCAGAATATACCCATTTGATGTTTTCCCCTTCCTCATGTTTTTGGAGAGATGTCATGCAGAATGGTAGAGTTCAAGTCGATGCTTCAAATTGGCATCCTTGGCTAATCACATGTCTCTAAGCCATCCTCATCCTCAAGCCCCATCAACCATACATCCGCACAGATGGTGTACTCCCTCCCCATGATCCGTTCAGGCTAGGGTGGCCAGATGGCAAGTGATCAGCCAAGTGTGGGATCTCACAGCAACTATTTGCACTGCCATGTACTTTGTTGTCCCTGTGAAGGTGCCTCCATGGGAGCCAATGAGCTTGCTGGAAACACCAAAATCACAAAGCTTGACTGTGCCCTGTCACAAGAGGAGGATGTTCAATGGCTTGATGTCCTGATGGATGACCTTCTTAAAGTGCAAGTAGGCCAGGCCTTCCAGCACCTGCCAAGTGGGTTCCCAATCCCCAGATCATGGTGAGGAAGGAAGGAAGGAAGGAAGGAAGGAAAGGGCAAATGAAAGCCACACACTTCCTCTGCCAACACTCATGTGACCTTCTCTCCCATGTGGCCCTTCCTCCATCAGATCAGCTCCCTGATGGTGGCCAGGCTCTTTCCCTCATATAGCTCCATCATCAACTTGACCTTGCTGTTCCATGGTGACATGTACATGCCATAAAAATGGACCACATTCATGTGCCTGAGGCTGGAGAGGAATGCAAGCTTGGCCACAAGCTGCTTCAGTGGGCCCTTGTGCATGATGATTGTCTTGTACACTAACTGGCTGTTGGAAACGCAGCCACTGTGTGGCAGAGAAACGGACTGAACGGACCGGATAGTTAGAACACTGTGTTGATACCACCATTCCTTTTTCCTCAGTCTTTCATATACAAGACTGAGGTCAGTAGCACATTCCTTTACCATTTACATATACTCATTATGTACATAGCCTTTGTCCAACAGGTTAGCTTACTAACCTAATATCAGTCTTTCATATACAAGACTGAGCCTTTGTCCAACAGATTATGAGACCTGCCTGTCTCTGAAAGCTAAATCACTTCCATAAACAGTCGACATTTCATAACTGCGTAACATGAGTTCCTCAGCATCATCCCCAGCACCTTCATCCTTGAAAGGAAAGAGCTCTCCCACAGGTGGAGCCACAGGAAAAATGGGCAGAACCAAACTCCAATGTCATGACATGCCGATCCTCCAAGACGGTGCAGATGAATATGCTGACTGGAAGGGAGTAATGGAGGCAATATTCGAAGCAACAGATCTGTTAAACATCGTAAACGGAACTGAAAAGAAACTGGATGCAAACATTGACCCCAATGCTGCTGCTGACTGGACGGCAAGGGACCACGAAGCGCATGCCCAAATCTTTATGTCCATATGAGGCATGCTCTCAAAACAATACTTGGTGTAAAAGGTTCCACAGAGTGCTGGAAAAAGCTTTCAATTTGATTCGAAGGGCAAGGTGACCAACAAGTCGCCCACTTATTGTCAGACCTATATCTGACCACCCTCTTGGACACCGAAGCAATGGCTCCCTAGCTCGAGCACAAAATGCAGCTCGCACGCACACTCAAAACACTCAGATACCCAATACCCGAAAAACTTCTCGCATGGATGATCATCATTGCACTCCTGGAAACATTGGAAACTCATAAACCATACTGTATTCCATGCCCTCTGACAAGCTCAGTACCGACTATGTCATCGTCCAAATCCTGGTGAATGAACAACGCCAGATCTGCACGACTGGTACCACTGCAGTGGCCTACTTTGCCAAGGCAGGTAAAAAGGAGAAAAATAAAAACAACCAAAGCGAGAAAAATAACAAAAAGTGCACCCACTGCAAGCACAAGGGACACAAAGTAACGGAGTGCTGGAAACTCCACAGAAAACCCACCAAGAAGGCAAAAGTTGCAGCCACTGATGCTAGTGTGCCTGGATCACCAATGTCCACATTGCTGACACTTACCAGCACCGCGATCGCCAACGTCCCAGATCCCGACTATGTTATTAGATTATACCATGCAGTTGAGGACAATCCTGACTTGACCACTGCTCACACGTTAAAGACCCAGGATGAACTTTGAACAGCCAACCTTGCTAACAGTTGGCTCATTGACTCTGGGGCATCACACATAATGACCTCTCACCGTGAATGGTTCAACCAATATACCACTCTCCCAAATCCAACTCAAGTCATGCTTGGAGATAATAGTTCTATTCCTGTGATTGGAGTCAGCCAAGTACAAGTCCAAATGTGTTGAGATCAGCACTGGCCTGAGCCCCAGGTGCATTGTGATGCAATCACAACTCTGATGCGTTGACGCATCGGATCACCCTGGACCGGGCATTACTGGCTTCAGCTCATACGCTGCAGCACGCGTTAGAGACATTGATTAGATGATTTCGGACAATCGGTAGCTAGTTACCACTGATCCTCAGACATACTTAGTGATCCATAATGGTAGTTAGCTGCACTGCACTTAGTGGTGGTACTCAGGTACTTAAGAACGCCACAAAGCACGTAGATCACTTCAGTTTTGTATCAACTAAACTGAAGTGAGTACTTAGTCTATGATATCTTATTGCTCTGTACTGATAACACGTTGTAGCTATTGTCTGATAGGTACACTATTTATATCAGTTTTGTATCAACTAAACTAACTATTGTCTGATAGATCTGCCTGCGATCTTATCATCTGCTGCTATCTAATCACACACACTGCGCATTTTCAACAGGTTATGGGCCCTGCCCATATCTAAAGTCCACAGAGATCACCACACATTTATTCCTATAACACCTCCCTTCCCCACAAACCTCTGTTATCAGACGACATCTTACTCCCTTGGTCCCTGGAGCCAAAGGATTGATGCGTGCGCAGTTACATCACATGTCAAAGATACTGATTTGATCTCTAATTGATCTGGCTATAATTGCTCCACTGGTCTGGATTGGCAATTCTCCCTATTACCTAACATTTCCAAATGACACTCCCCCCCATCTTTATAGCAACCTGCTGGAATCTCGATGGAGATCTTGGGGGCAGCTAATTGGCCACTTTGGTCAAAGCGCTTTGAAGCTATCACCAAGATGAATGGCTTCAATCGTCACTTAACTGATACCAAACCTTCTGGCGATGCCAACTGGGATGCTGAAGAATTGGCACTAGAAGGCATCTTTGATCTTTACATTCAGCTGGACATACTAGTCCGGATAAGTGATGCCAAATTCAGTACTTGCAAACTCAAGTGGGATGAACTCAAATGCATCAGCAGCGGCAGTCGGATCTATGTCCACATTCAACACATGGACTGCACTCTCTGCTACATCCTTGGATGACACAAGTCCCATGATCCCGCAGCTACAGAAACTAAATGATGCGCAAATCAATCTCCAAAACAACAAATACATCATTCCCTGATGGCCTCTACAGTCTTATCATTCTCCGAGCTTTACCTGAAGCTTACTTGGGTCTAGTGCAAACTATCATAGCCAGTGGCAATCCTGCTGATCTTAATCACCAGACGATCAAAGATTGGATCCTCAATGAGGAAAGTTGCTGGGCTGGTTCCTCTGCATCTCTTAACAAAGTCGCTCCAGTCAAAAAGGACAAAGACAAGCCCAAAATAAAATGCTATTATTGTCAGAAACTTGGACACAAGTCTCCAGAGTGCAGAAAGAAGAAAAAGGATGAGGAGGAGAAGGTGAAGAAAGAGTTGGAGACCAGCGCAGGAACTAACAGAAAGGTCAACGCACACATAGTAGAGACTAGCACTACTATTACAGAGGTCTTGGATGATGAAAATGATATTCAAATGTCCCTTTACACGGCGGCTAGATCCCGCTGGATGATTGACTCTGGAGCAACCCATCATATTAGTCCGTCCCAGACTGACTTTGTCACCTACGCTCCAGCCTCCAGGTCAGTCAATCTTGAAGGTCACGCAATCATCAAGCAGATCGGGACCAGATCAGTGTCCGTCCTACCACCCGGAGGAAATGGAGATATTCAATTGACCCTCATGGATGTTATGCATGTTCCAGAGGCTGATGCACATTACTTCTCAGTCAGTGCACTGCTCCGGAAGGGGGGACACATCACATTTACTCAAAAGGAGTGTCAAATCTACATCAAAGATCAGAAGATTGCACAAGGATACCTGGAGCACAATCTATTCTACATTGATTTCTCATCTCCAGCTCTCCATGCGCAATCAGGTGTATTACCACTTCACATCTGGCATCAGCGCATGGGACATATGTCTCACTGCATGTTAATCACTCACAGCAATTCCGTTAATGGAATCTTGCTTAACCCCAAGGATCATGATCACTCCCCTTGCCAGGGGTGTGAACTCGGCAAACAGATGTGACTACCTTTCTTGGCCTCCCCTAAGTGATCGGATCATTGGCTACAAATCATCCATACTGACTTAGCCGGTCCGATGCAGGTCTGGTCTATCCAAGGCACGAACTACTGGGCAACGTTCATTGATGACTACTCTTGCTATAGAGTAGTGTACTCCCTCAAATCTAATGATCAGTGTGCCAATGCATTTAAGAAATATCTCGCATGGTTGGAAAATCAGACTCGCGATAAAATCAAAGCATTGCACTCAGATTGCGGAGGGGAGTACTTGTTGGGCACACTCAGATCGGTCTTAAATCAACAGGGGATTGAACACAGATTAACAATACCAGGTTCGCCACAACAGAACGGAGTTGCTGAATGATGGAACTGAACCCTTGAAGATAAGATGCACGCCATGATTCACGCTGCTGGTCTCAGTCTTGGGTTCTGGGAGCTTGCTACTGATGCAGCTGTTCACATTCACAATCGGACTCCTACTTGCATTCTTAATTGGTGCACACCTCATACATTATGGATGGATGGTCACATTCCGGATGTCTCCTATTTCCATGTCTTTGGATGTAAGGCGTATGTACACATGCCTGCCAACAAACGGAAGAAGCTCGATTCGAGATCGGTCGAGATGATCTTTGTTGGGTATGAGTCTGGGTCTAAGGGTTATTGACTCTGGAATCAATCTACCCAAAAGTTATTTTTATCACGTAATGTCATCTTCAATGAGCGCATACTACCAGCCAGGGGAGATGCTAGTGTCGCTCCTCCTCTGGCGCAATCCTTGGTCCCTTTAGGACCGGAGATACTCACTGTCCCTTATCCTTATCAACCGGAAGCACGCGCACCTAGTCCCGCACCTACAGAAACCCCACTAAATCCTGATACACCAAATTCACTTTATCATACCCCTTTCACTCAGCCTGTTCCACACACTCTGCCATGCTGCGTGCAGCCTGTGTGCCAAGTTTGTCTGCGCCAGCCTCACTCAGCCTTACTGGGACCATCCTTTGGTCCACCGCGTCCACCCTCCCCTAGACATCTTCGGTCTAATCCACGTCCTAATCCTAGATTTGTTACTACTAACGCAGATGCGGGGGGGTGCCTATTGCATATGGCACTCTTAGTGATGGCAGAAGTGATCACTCCGGCTACGTTTCGGGAAGCCATGTCATCAGAATCTGCTGATGAATGGAGAGCCGCATGTCAATATGAGATCGACACGCTCACTAAAAATGGTACCTGGGATCTCATTGATCTACCTCCAGGCCGTAAGGCTGTCAGATCAAGATGGGTGTTTGCACGCAAATCTGATGGCAGATTTTGTGTGCGTTTGGTCGCAAAGGGGTTCACCCAAGTAGAGGGAATTGATTATGATGAAACCTTCTCACCAGTTGCCAGGTTTGAGTCTTTGAGACTGCTACTAGCGTTGGCCATGCTGGAAAATTGGGAGATCCACCAAATGGATGTCAAGTTGGTGTTCCTCAATGGCACACTGGAGGAAGAGATATACATGGAGCAACCTCAAGGTTTCATCACTCCGAACCAGGAAGACAAAGTCTGTCACTTAAAGAAGGCACTCTATGGCCTCAAACAAGCCTTGTGCGCATGGAACTTGCAGTTCCATGGAGTGCTCACTGGACTCGGCTTCACGTGCACACACTCAGACGCTGGAGTTTATCATCGCCAAGACATGGGGGGGACCATAATCATTATCCTCTATGTTGATGATGTCACCATCCTAGGCAATTCACTCCCACTGATTGCAGATATTAAGAGATCATTGTCCATGTGCTATGAGATGACTGATCTAGGTGAGATCGAGTCCTATCTATGGATTTGCATCACACATAATCGCTTGGCTAAGTGGCTAGACATTGATCAATCTAGATACATCTCGGAGATTGTCAATCGCTTCGGGATGGCAGATTCCAATCTGGTCCACACTCTGCTGCCCTCTGGGGCAGATGTCCACTTGGTCAAGCACTCTGGAAAGGCAACACCTGACGAAATAAAACACTTTCAACGTATTATTGGCAGCCTTCTCTATGTGCAGATCGGGACAAGACCAGACATATCATTTGCAGTCTCTCGACTCGCCCAATACTCATCTAATCTCTCATCGCAACATCTACGCCTTGCTAAATATGTGCTATCTTATCTTAACAACACTTTAGATCTTAAGCTGCGTTATGATGGCACGCGTGATAGCAGACTACACGGGTTCTCCAACTCTAGCCTTGGAGACAATGCAGATGACTTTTGTTCCACCTCGGGCTATGTCTTCCTACTATCTAGCGCTGCGATCTCTTGGTCATTGCGCAAACAGAAGACTGTTGCCCAAAGTACCACTCAAGCCGAATACATGGCATTAGCCGACGCAGCTAATCAAGCCGTGTGGTATCGGAGCTTCTTCTCTGAGATCAGCTACCAAATCTCTGATCCGATTCCAATACATGGTGATAACAAAGGCGCAGTTGATCTCATGCTCAATCCAGTCACCAGAAGATGATCAAAACATATCCCTATCAAGCATCACGCCATTCGCCAATATATTGAAGATGGACTGGTCACACTGATCCGTACACCTACAGGAGAGATGCTTGCTGATGGCCTCACCAAGCTGCTTGCTCATGTGTTGCTTCGGGCCTTCGTCGATGGTTTAGGTCTCCTTTGATCTGACCTACCGACTGTCCTAATCACGGGGGAATGTTGAGATCAGCACTGGCCTGAGCCCCAGGTGCGTTGTGATGCAATCACAACTCTGATGCATTGATGTGTCAGATCACCCGGACCGGGCATTACCGGCTTCAGCTCATACGCTGCAGCACGCATTAGAGACATTGATTAGATGATTTCAGACAATCGGTAGCTAGTTACCACTGATCCTCAGACATACTTAGTGATCCATAATGGTAGTTAGCTGCACTGCACTTAGTGGCAGTCTCAGGTACTTAAGAACACCACAAAGCATATAGATCACTTCAGTTTTTTATCAACTAAACTGAAGTGAGTACTTAGTCTATGATATCTTATTGCTCTGTACTGATAATGCATTGTAGCTATTGTCTGATAGGTACATTATTTATATCAGTTTTGTATCAACTAAACTGAACTATTGTCTGATAGATCTGCCTGCGATCTTATCATCTGCTGCTATCTAATCACACACACTGCACATTTTCAACAGAATGCACGCAAACGGTGCGTGGAGCAACATTATGTTCCACAACATCCTGCACGTCCCAGACTTACACAGAAATCTCTTATCAGTTTCCCATCTGGCTCGACGCAGAGCAGAAGTGTGATTCCAGAGTCAGACATGTGGCATATATGAACAGAACCAGCTAATATGTGAAGGGTCCCTACACGGTACACTATACATCATGGCCATATCCTCCCCCAAGTCCCTGTCCATGCGCATCGTGATGCTGGACCACTTCCCCATGGAAGGCGACAAGCCATATGCAGTTGCCCTCACTGTGCGCCTCAAAACATCCAAGGCCTCCCTACATGTTTGGCACTGGCGTCTTGGCCACTTGAATACTGACACCATAACCCGGATGCTGAAGAAAGGGATGGTGAAAGGGATGGAGATTACCGGAAAGCAACTCACCACCAGTATTTGTGAGCCATGCTTAAAGGGAAAGCAAATGCGCCTCGAAATCTTGAAGGCAATGGAAATGCCTGCTGATGTCGTGTTAGGCCATGTCTTCTCTGACATCTGTGGGAAGATGCCCACTAGAACACCCCAGGGTCATGAGTACTTTGTCACCTTTGTGGATGACAAGTTGAGAAAAGTGTTTGTTGGTGGACTTAAATTCAAATCCAACACACTCGTGCACCTCAAGGCATTCACAGCATGTGCTGAAGTTGAAACCGGCCAGTGGCTGAAAGTCCTCCGCTCCGACAGAGGGGGCGAATACACTGGGAAAGAGTCTCAGAAGTTCCTCACAGAGAAAGGAATTAAGCTGGAACTCACCACCCCAGACACATCTCAACATAACAGCATTGTGGAACATATGAACTGGATGCTCCTAGACAAAGTCCGGGCAATGCTCACGGACGCTGCGCTGCCCGAGTCCTTCTGGCTCCATGCCCTTGAATATGCGGCGCACATCCACAACGTCACCCCCACACGTGCACTGGATGACATGACACCCGAGGAAGCCTGGAGCAGGAACAAACCTGACCTCTCATGGCTTTGCATCTTTGGCATGTGTGCGTTCGTCCACATCCCGGAGGATAAACGCACCAAGTTAGATGTGAGGTCACTGGTGTGCACACTCCTAGGATATGCTCCTCAGAGGAAAGCCTACAAACTCATCCACTGGCCCACTCACTGCATCCTTGAATCGCACAACATCGTATTTGATGAAGGGGGCCCAGCAATTCTGCACGTTGAGCAGACAGTCCTTGAATCCAACTCAGACAGCGAAAATGAACAGGCAGCTGGGGTGGAAAATGAGATTGAGGGGGTGGAAGGCCCACAACTGACGGTAGAGGCAGAACTACCACCATGCGCCGAACCGCAACGCGCAGTTGACACTGCTCCACCTGCCCAGCCATCAATACAAGCAGTACAACCTACACCATACGAAGTGGAAAATGTACCTGTCCAGCCCACTTCTAGACAACCGAGGCATACCACGCGCACACCAACTTGTGATGATGACCCCCAGTATTCCATCACATCGTACACGCAATGTAAGAAACGTACCAAATGAGGAAACGTGGCACACATTGATGTGACCACTGACCCAAAAACGTATGTGGAAGCCATGTTCCGCCCCAATGCGGCGGAATGGGAAATGGCTTGTGATGATGAGTGTTGTGTGTTCGAGTCCATGGATGTGTTCAAAATCATCCCGTGGCCACAAAACCGAAAGGGAGTTGGCAGCAAATGGGTCTTCAAAATAAAGAGGGGACCGGATGGAACAATAATCAAATATAAAGCTTGCCTTGTTGTGCAGGGATTCACCCAGATTGAAGGTATTGACTTTGATGAAACCTTCACACCCATCGTGAAACTCGCGTCCCTACACGCAATCCTCGCCCTAGCTGCTGCGCACAACCTAGAGGTCCATCAGATGGATGTCAAGTCAGCATACTTGAACGGAGAGCTGAAAGATGAAATCTACATGGATGCACCTCCTGGCTTCAACATTCCAAACAGCATGGTACTGAAACTACTCAAAGCCGTCTATGGGACTAACAAGGGGGGAGAGTCTGGTATGAGAACATCAAAGACTCACTAGGTGACATGGGCTACACCCACACTGATGCCGACCATGCCATCTTCGTCCATCGTAACTGCGAGCGCCTGTCCATAATTGTGCTCTACGTTGATGATATCACCATGGTCTCTGATGACCTAGATTCCATCAACATTGATAAAAACAAACTAAAACAGAAGTATCAGATGACGGACCTAGGGGAGATAACCTGGATACTTGGTGTACATGTCATGCGAAACTGGGAAGAGGGCTGGATAGCACTCTCTCAGGAGAAATATGTTGAAGAAGTTCTTCAATGCCTAGGGAAGTCGGATGTTCGACCAATCAGCACCCCCATGCTGGCAAATGAACACCTTCTGAAAGTGGACGCACTGGATGTGGATGTCAAGTCCTACCAATGCACACTTGGGGCCATCATGTACCTTATGCTAGGCACCCGACCCAACCTCGCCTTTACTGTCACAGCCCTTGGACGACATGCTGCGTGCCCCAGAAATGATCATCAATGTGCACTTGACCGTGCCATCTGATACATCTGAGGCACAAGTGACAAATGCCTAGTCTTCCAACGTGGCCTCAGGACTCAGCCTGTCAAGACTCACTGTTGAACTATCCAGTTCAAGAGCGAGGGATAAGCTCGAAGACGAGTCGATAGACGTCCAAGACCACGTGGGCAAGGAGTATCCCAGGAATGGAGAGTGCCGTAAACAAATGGACAGTCTGAGGACTGTCCGCTACTTTATTGAGCACTTATATACTACAAGAGGACTGCTAAATAGGGAACAAGTCATAACCTTGTTATCAAGCATAATAGAGTGATGAGTAAGAAGTCGGAGGACGCTTACTGAGCATGCTCAGTCATGCTCAGTAAGCTGCTGAGTAAGAAGCTTCTCTTGATGAGTAAGAGCTTCCATTGTCCACGTGTTTACTGCTTTAGTGCACGTGCGAGCACCTGATTCATTTCCTGTTAGTTAGTTTAGGGCCGGCCATTTGAGGACTTGTAGTTTGGTTAGGGAATAGTGTTATCTTATAAGGCCCTTATATAGTTCTATTAGGGTCCTTAGAGTCG
This sequence comes from Russula earlei, assembly GCA_025769875.1. Lineage (NCBI taxonomy): Eukaryota > Fungi > Basidiomycota > Agaricomycetes > Russulales > Russulaceae > Russula > Russula earlei. Next base: position 287,276 of record JAGFNK010000015.1, read on the forward strand.
ACCCTAATACTTCTATTAAGGTCCTTAGTGTTGCCTTATAGTTCATTCTATAGTTATTAGAGTTGGTCTAATAACGCGTTGTAGGGCCTTTGATACTAGGTTAGTACCTATTGTAGAGTTTCTAGGGTCGTTCCAAAGGGTCCTTAGGAAGGCCCTAATACTGTCTTTTGTTGTTAGAAGGGTTGCCTTTAAGTGGGGCTTGCTGTATGTCGATTGTGCCGAGAATTGCTCGCGCAACAATGTGCGCGCGATATTGTGGACACCTCTACTCACCCCTTTTGCTCGTGTGAACAGGGTGACACCATAGAGGCTGGGTTTCCTCCTATAAGGAAGGGTCCTTCAAGGGCCCTCTCCGGGGAATGGTTCATGACATTCATCCCCTCTTTATGACCTAGTTGCTCCTGCAACTATGTTATTAGACTTAGGCATTGTTGGGTACTGTCGGTGAAAGGCCTTTACAGCCTCTTTGGCTTTAATTAGGTTTGACGCGGGCTCCCAAGTGTTCTCTGCCGCGGGGTACCCTTTCCACTGTACTAGGTATTGAATGCCTCTACGGTTGGGGGAATGTCTGGATGCTAAGACTTTGTCCACTTCATACTGTTCCTCCCCTTCTACTATAGTAGGGGGGGGTTGTTTGAAGTTAGGGCCGTGGGCAGTGGTCTCTTTATACGGTTTGATCAGGGAATTATGGAAGACTGGGTGTATCCTCCATGTCTTTGGTAGTTCTAGACGTACATTGACTGGGTATGAGGTGACCACCTTGAAAGGTCCGTATCGTCGAGGGGCTATCTTGGCTTTTGGGTGTGTTGTCCTCAGATTAGTGGCTTCTAGCCAGACTAAGTCTCCGGACTTAAACTGGTACTTGGGGAAGTGGGAGCTGGGCTGTCCCATTAGTGCTGCGGCATTCCGGAGGGAGGCTGCGACCTCCTCTCTAAGTAGGTCTAGTTGTTGCAGACGTTCCAGGACGGAGGGGAACTTGGTATTGAAATTGAAAGGGGGGGCAAATGTCGGATTGAAGCCGTACCATATTTCAAAGGGGGCTTTGTGGGTTGCACTATGGGTGCATGTGTTATGAGCAAACTCTATGAATGGGACTAGTTCGGCCCAGTTATCTTGTTGGTGGTTACAGAAGATCCTCAAGTACTGTTCTAGTTCTTGGTTGACCCTTTCTGTTTCCCCATCTGATTGGGGGTGGTATGCCCG